>CAUYQV010015294.1:0-99790 GCA_963574575.1 Galagoides demidoff | reverse complement strand
GCCAAACAACAATGATGGCTGCAACCAAAAAATGGCCGGGCGTTGTGGCGGGCGCCTGTGGTCCCAGCTACTTGGGAGGCGGAGGCAGGAGACTCGCTTGAGCCCAGGAGTTGGAGGTTGCTATGAGCTCTGATGCCATGGCACTCTACCCAGGGGTATAGCTTGAGGCTCCGTCTCAAAAAAAAAAAAAAAAAAAATGACTGGCAACAACCAGAAACACAGCCGGATTTCAGAAGCAGGCAAATCAGACGATAAAAAGCATCCTGACCTCTGTGCCCATCGGACAGCTCAGACACAACCTGGGACTTAGAAGCTGAGTTCTGAATGGGTAAATGTTTCTCAAAGCCAAGGCCAGAACAACAAGGACCATGAGAATGGCTGTGGTGGCCTCTGGTCCCAAATGCCAGGAGTATCCCACCACTGGGACAACCATGCACGCCCCCCTCGAGTCCAGGGCCCGTTCCTGCTGAGAGCCTCACAGGAAGCAGAGTTGGAATGAAAAGTGTTTGATAAGTTTTCAGAGAGATCAAAATTCTTTGAACACCAGACTGAGCAAATAGTATATGTTTCTTCTTTAAGCATCAATCAATAGAGAGATGTGTGAACAGTATGATAAAAGTGGTATGTTAACAAAATTAATTTCTGATAGACATGAAATAATTGAGTCTCGAGCAAAAAACTGTATTAAAATATCTGTCCTTGTGGCCCTTTTCAGGGTTATATCATGAGGAATAATTACTCCAATGATTGCAGTAATTAAATTTGAAAAAATTATAGAGTTCCAGAGAATTGGGAACCCCTTTGGGGTTATTATCAAATAGAAAAGTAATCAAAAGAAAAGTAATCTTCTTCATTAATAAGCCGCACATTACATCCAAATCATGACCTGCTATAAAGCTTCCATTGTACACAGAGCTGCAAAGTTCCTGCTACCCAATGCTTCCCAGGGATATATAAACATAGAAGCAAAGGAGAACTTGCATGAATCAGGAGGACCCTCCTCTTTTCATTCACTTCAGTTATCCAAAAGAATTTTATTAAAACTGGTAATAACAAATATTTAAGTTTGGGATTAAACTAGAAAGCCAAACAGGATGTGTTGTGTATAAACCGATAGCTAAATAGATATTTGGATGTTTACATGCCTAAGATTAGATGTCTCTTCAGCCACATCTATGAGGGCTATGACAGGGGAACATAGTTTATTGATTTTATAAAAACTATAATAATTAGCAGGAGATGTTAATTATGTAAACCACCTGTCCCCTGCCCAGTAAAGACTTCAGCTTGAAAAATAAGAATTTACCTACTCAGAGAGGCTGGCCTAGAGCACAGCTGCTCCTGAGCTTGTAAAGGTGTCGGGACTTAGTTACACTGCAGGGATTTCTTCCCATGATCTTTTCAGTAACTGACAGTCACCAGAGCCCTGGGATGACAGCTTGGCTTCAGGCTACAAGTTCATGTCCCCGCTTCACTCCTCCCGGTGGCTGGTGAGACAGGGCCTGCAGGGAGCAGCCAGAGGGCCAGGATTCTGCTCCTGGAGTCAGCACTCAGAGTCACCTGATCTGCTTCACCCCTCCTGAGTTTAAGATGACTACCCCCAAATCAGAGAAGCTATCCCCTATACTGCCTTATCAGCGTTAGTAAAAAGACACTGTGGGTTTTAACATATCATGTTCTTCTGCTTTGCCATAACAAAATTAACTGAAAGTAAACATTATTGCTGATCATCCTGGGAATAGGCATCTGTCAGGGGCCTACAAGGTGGACAGGATACTCCATGTAGGCGAGGTAAAGAAAGTGTCACCCTGAGAGCAGAGGTCAAGGGGGAGTACAGGGCCAGTGCCAGTCACAGTGGGCAGAGACCAATGGGGAGTATAGGACCAGGGCCGGTCATTAGTGGACAGAGGTCAAGGAGGAGTGCAGGGCCGGGGCCAGTCACGGTGGGCAGAGACCAAGGGGGAATATAGGGCCAGGGCCAGTCATTAGTGGACAGAGGTCAAGGGGGAGTGCAGGGCCAGGGCTGGTCACAGTGGGCAGAGGTCAAGGGGGAGTGCAGGGCCAGGGCTGGTCACAATGGACTCAGCCACCCCCTCCAGGCCTGATGGGGCAGAAAAAGGGAGCATTTATGGGTCCAGGACATGCTGAGGCCTTGGGTGGAAGGAGGCTACCAGCCTTGGAGAATTCCCCAGGGTACAGCCCTCCTGCCTCCCATCCCCTCCACAGACCCCAGGGATGAAGCCAAGCAGAAGCAGGAGGCGAGCAGGAGGCCAACAAGGCTTTGATGCCATCCAGAGCCTGGATACGGCTCCAGAGGATCTGACAGGACAAGCAGAAGACACCCAGCATACACAGACAGGACATCACTAACGTCTCCTTTAGTTTTTCCTACCATGAAGAGATAGCTGCTCTTATGCAAAGTTGAGCAACTTCTCAGCCCTGGCTTCATTTTCAGTGCTTTCTATTTGTCTTCCCATCTCTATCCCCTCTCTCCACACAGGCCATTCCTATGCAGGTGACCAAACAGAGGAGGCGGTCCCACTGCACCCTGCAAAGTGCTTTTGAGTACAGGACCACCTGTACTCAAACCACACCTCAGCTCGTAATGAGAATGTGTATGCATTGAATCATCACAACAGTAATGCCTGCTAACATCACACACTGTTCATCACGGAACACGCAGTCCATCTGCATTGAGAGTTTCCAACATGCAGAAAAGTCCTAAGATGCAGGGACCACTCTGATGACTTTGGAACTGAGGAAAGGGAGGCATACAGGGACGAAGGGTGTTCCTCAAGCTTTTGCAATTAGGAAGTGGCAGGATCTAAATCCGTAAGCTACTCTCGTAACCACCATACTATTTATGCTGACTTGTAAATTATAATGAAAAGGTCTAGAAGACCTTGATATTCAAAAAAAATCTCACAACTAATCTTCACGGAGTAACAAAGTTCACTGGAGTGAAAAGGATCCCCCATTCCGTGATGTCTACCTTTGACATTTACACGCTGCATTTGCCCAAGTGCCCACGTGTGTGTTTCCAAGCTCCCTCTTCAGAGAAAGAGAGCATGATTGACTTAGGCAGTGATCGCACATTCATTTCATTAGTTCTCACCACCAGGAACGTGAGGAATGGCACAGCAGGTGGTACTTTACACAGATGGCTGCATCCAGCCTCCCCGCCCACGAATTCTCCCACAGGGTACCTTGCCACTTGCCCTCAGGTGAGCCCACCATTTGTCCAACCCTGCAAACCCAGGCAAGCCCTAGGAGCCCTTTTCTGGATAGAACACAGTGGCAATGGTTCTGTAGCAGTTCTAGACACAGGTGTAAAGTGGCCTGGAAACTTTCATTTCCTGTCTCTTGAAGCCCATGCCTTTATATGAGTGAGGCTGCATGGTGGACACCAGACGACCACAGCTGCAAGACAGACCCAAGGAGAACCACCCAGCTGAGCCCAGTCCACCCAAGGAATTGAACACAGCAAACTGGTTTCAAGTCACTAAATTATGGGATAATTTTCTGTGTAGAAAGAGATCCACAGAACAAACAAATTTACTGATTGAATGTCTTTTTCTTTTTACAAGAGAGAAAAGAGAGCCCTAAGCTAGAAATAAGAGGACTACATTGTTGGCCTACATTCCCAGGTAAAAAATCAATTTCACCTGGAATCCAGGAACAGGGGTGTCCAATCTGTACCCCACGGTCCACCTGCTGACCGGCTGAATTTATGAGGACTTTTTACTTATCTCTGTTGTCAAATATCATGAAAAGTATGCACAGAACTTTTTTTTTTTTTTTGCTTTTGTTAGTCTTTGTAGTTCTTCTGTATTAATGTGTGCCCCAAGACAACTCTTATTCTCCCAGTATGTGGCAGAAAAGTAAAAAAGTTTGAACACTGTTACCAGAAGGTTTCAGAAAAACTTGGCTCCAAAGTAGTAGTTCTTAGGACATGGTGATTTTATTTGCAGGACTTGGTGCTTAGAAAAAATCCTTAGGACTAAGCAGAAGAGCCGCCTTTTCTGAGTTCCCAGCCCATGGGAGCTCTACATCCAGATGGTTTTGGTTATTACAAGTCATCCCTTCCAGTTCTGAAAGCACCACCAGCTGTCAGCTCCATCAGAGGTCCAAGGAACCACCGCCTCCCCACAACCGTGTGCTCTAGGGATGGTGGCCAGGCTCAGCGAGAAGGGCTTCCCACCTGCTCCCGCCGGCTCCGCCTCATGCCATTTCCACCCTGCCTGAATGAAGCAACCCCCACCCCACCCCACCTCGGCCTTCTCTCTGGCTGCCAGGCTTGTCAGCACCTTCCCAAGAGGTCAGGATCCCACTTGGCCAGCCCTAGTGGGCAGCCTGCCCCTGCCCAGGAAGCTGAGGGTAGCCTCACCCCTGCCTGGTCACCACCAGCTGTACAGCTCCTCCTCGCAGCTCCCGGATACTGGACTGTGGCCTTTATGTCATGCCGTGCCTGAGCACTGAACCAAAATTACCACTAATAAATTTCAATTAAAACAAAATAAGAATATGTAATCTTTTTATGCCAGGAATATTTCAGACACTGACCTATAGGCCTCTGCCAACAGTATTAAGACATCTTCTGAAATGAGGCCAGAAATTTTTTTTTCCCATTATAAATTAGAAACATGCTTTCATATACTTGCTTCCTCCTAGGATTCAAACCCTTATAAAACTCCATAGCTGTTTTTGAAAGTAACTATGAACTTAGCTTCCCATCATTCATTCATGCTCTTCAAAGCTCCTCAGCAAGAGGTCAGGGAGGGGGCACAGGAATTGTGGAATAATAGTCCTTCTCGGTAACTTGAGCTACTGCTAAATTGTCTTTCTGTGCTTTAATACACACGTTCCCCCTCTCCTCCCCCTTGCACCATGTGGAACTATAGCCTTCAGAGTGGTCATCTGACACCTAAGCCAGAAAATGCAAACAGTGTCACGTTCAAATAGACTCACTCACTACTATCCATCAAGGCTCAATAGCCAGTGCGGCCTCTGCAGGGAGGGCAAAGTCAAGGAGGGTGCAGGGGCTTTGCTAGTGTGAGGCATTTATTCATACATAACCCCCCATGCTGTTCCGGATGGCTGCCTTCTCTGGCCTCCTTATTTTTTTTTTATTTCAGATTAATATGAGAGTACAAATGATTAGGTTACATTGTTTGCATCTGTTAGGTAAAGTTCAAGTTGTAGGTGTGTCCTGCACCCAGGAGGTGGGCCATATACCCTACATGGTGCCCATTAGGTGAGAGCTCCCCAATCCTTTCCCCATCTTCCCTCTCCCCCTAATTTAATTGTGGTTTTCACTTGTGTGGGGTATAGTTGTTTATCATATTAGGTCTCTTAATAGATTCGAACATTTCCACAGATGTATATTATAAGCAAAGCCAGCAATTCTTTGCTACTCTGGGTTATGTCATGAAGAGACAGGTCATATGTTAAATAACTAAAAATCATGTTCACACTTGGCTGCTGGTGACTATAGGAGAGTTCAAGTATTTCCATGTAGACTGACATGCAGTTTGCATGTGTAGAGTTTTTTGAGGTTGCACTTAACTTGATGGGTAATTACAGTATAAATACATTTATCCAAATTATACATTCAAAAAGAAAAAAGAAACCAGATGCATAATTTATAAGCTCTTCGGGTCTCAAACAACACACTGACCCAAAAAGAAAAAAATAAAAATAAAACTCCTTTAATATCCTTTTCTTCACATTTGGCAAAATGCATCCCCAAACAAACAAGACGGTTCTTTTTCAAGTTTACATAAAAGAACTAAAGGAAGAAAATGGAATGGTGGTCAGTTAATTCTTCTGTTTCATGAACGCCTATGCAATGAGAGCGATTAATGGACTGCATTTGCCGGCAACTTGAGAAAGGTGAAAAGTCTTTTGCATTCTGATCACTCAACTCAGGTAAGAGCAGCACTTAGGATATTCAGGGGCTTACAGGAGAGAGAAATGATCCTTCTCCAGAGCGTAGAGTCTAATCAGGGAATCTTGATCAGCACACTAGAATCACTTTAAGAAGGAGCTTTCCAAGAAACCCACAGTCCTTGCTGAGTAGCTCTGAAGCCGGGGGCTGGGTGGGAGGGGGAGGTGGGGGGGGCTGGAGCACTGCCTGTCCCCAGGGGAGGCTCCTCAGAAGCCAGTGGTAAGCGGCTTAGTTATCTAATTCTCCAGCTCCAATGCTCCAATTTTCTTTTTCATGTCCTGAGGCTCTTCCATTTCTGGGAAGGGCGGCTTCCCTATCCCGACTGCAAAGTATTTTAGACACAGGAAAAGACCATCCTACAACAAAGGTGGATAAGGTGGGTTTTGTCCCTGAAAAACACCAGAAAACATGTCGTACATCTGGGACCTTGTGCACCTCAGAGATCCTGAGCGTGTCAGAGACCCAGAGTTCTGAGTCCAAAGAAAGGGCCCCCAGGGCCATGTCTCAGAGGAGCAGCCCGCTCTGAACTTCTCTGTGATCTGGAGAAGGAAGCCTGGGAGTAGCTTCATCTTTTTTTGAGCAACGTAGCAGCCATATTTGATTTTTAGGCCACCTACACTTGCAGAGAACTCTATCTGCAGACACCACGGGCCAGCTACATATGATCTGATGGACACAGCAGGGTTCCCTGAGATGGATGGTCACCCCACAGTTCTGGGGAATCAACAGTGGCTCCCTGTGGCTGGGCATGCAGCTTATACATCAGCAAAGCTCCCTCCAGCCCCAGCAAGTGAGGAAGCCCTGTCGGGGCACTAGATGCGGAGGTCTGTGTCCACCCTTCCCAGTCTCCACACCCAGCATGAGGTTCCCAGGAAGGCCTCCAGGTCTGACTGAACCTGCAGCTTCCGTTCAGGTTCTCAAGGAACATTAAGGGAAGTCACAGCCATGCCAGGACAGGGGACACCGCACTAGAAAACAAAATGGACACCGAGAGAACAAAACCACCTCTGGCCCTAAGCACTGTGTTCCCAGGGCAGGACCTGAGCTTGGCCCGGAGAAAGTTTGCAGTGCTTCTTGGCAGGCCAAATGCTACATTGGATCTGGACAAGAAGAAAACAAACAACTGGTCCTGGTTAGAGTTGGACCCCAGGGCGAGCTCCTCTGGAAGAACACAACAGGTCACCAGCTCTCCATGAAGACAGAGACAAAGAGATAAACTGGACAACCCCAGCAGCGCCTCCCAGACTCCAGAATCCTGTGGAAGGGTCGTGCCAACTGGGACGCAATCGACAATCAAGGAGGAAGGCACGAGAATTCTACCCAATGCTTTCCCCTTCCCTAGACTCAACCCTGCCCCATCCACCGTGTCAGTGTGAATTAGGACAACAGAAAGCATTTGTCAGAATAAAGCTATAAAAAAATAGCCTATCCTTTTGTAAATTATGGATTACTTTACAAGTGAACCACAAAAAAAAAAAAAAAGAAAGGAAAACAGTGGACGCTGCAGAGGGACGACTGTGTCCTGCATGTGTGTTTAATCATGAAGACTTCACCAAATGAGGGGAAATGCAAACATAATTGGTTCAAAGACAAGTGGTCATTTGTCTCAGATGATTGGGGGCAACAAGTGTAACCACAGATCCTGACACAGAGGGTAACTGTATCTTCGCTTTTCCCTGCAGATGAAAAGCCCCCGTGACAACCAAGCTCTTTCTCTACCAGGCTTCCCCTCTGGCCCTTCCTTCATGTAAACAAAACAGAAGAGGAAAACACACTCAGCTGTTCCCCTTCATGTCCCCTACTAACACGATAAAAATGTCGCCCTTAGGTAGGAAGGCTCCTCACTCCCCAGAGAATCACCTGACACTTCTCCCAGTGTTCACGGCATCCACGTTGGGCTGAGCACCTAATTCCAAACCCTCTGACCTCTTTGTTCATAATTACAGGCTGTCCTTTTGTTTTCTCCATAGAATGGTGTGTTGTTTGACCAAAGCCGTCAATCCCTGTGTTAGAAGTAGGTTGACAATTCAAAGAGGCTGAACATGCCGACTTGTCTTAGCCCATGACACCGTGGTGTCCAAGATACCAGGACTAATTTTGGATTATTGGAAACAGTCCACCACGGGACACATTTGAACTTGTTAAAAATAGCCTGGCTACCCCTGCAAACATTTAAACTCACTATGGCATCAACAGAGACGTGCTTCTAGTCACAAAACGGTCTTGTTCCTCTGGAATGCAGGAAAGCGGTAGAATTTCATGATACGGAATTGGGGAGGTTGTCCGTAAGATTTTTAAAATAGATTTTCCACTTTAGAACTGAAGGTTAAATAGTAAAAGATTATTACTACAGACTTTAATGTCTTTTCTGTAAGTATAAACAGACCATGTTATATATATTAGGTATAAAATATCCATCTAAAAATATTCAATATGAAACAATTGATAATTATTTTCAGAATACTCCCTGGGTCTTCACTCTACTTAACTATGGGGCATAGAATTAAACACATTCAATTAATCATTTGGAAGTTAATATAAGAAAAGGAAATAGCTAATAAACTCCCAATTGCTCAGAAAAACAAAGCATTTCAAATACACATACTTTACAAGTTTCATATGTACCTCCAATTATATAAGTCTTTAAAGGAATTCCGTTAGCCTGCTACCAATTCTTAAAAGTCTAAGGCCAAATTATCTTATATAAATACATCTACAAAGGCCTAGGAAAAACACAAAAGAAGAACTTAGGGGCGTTCATGCCCCCCTCCACCAAGGGCTTTTTAAATATCTGGCATGAACAGGAACATATTTGGATCACTTGGCAATGATCAGGTCAAAAAGACACTTCAGCTACCACTGGGACTTGACCTTGTAGATGCAAACAATGTAACTACTTGTATGTACTCTTATATTAATCCCAGAAAAAAAAAAAAGAGGAAAAAAAAAAGACACACTAGCCCTTACCTGGAAAAGATATAAACGCAAGCGATGGCACAAACTTTCAAGAAAGCAGCTTCCCTAACATGCTTTTGATTTGTTTTCATGGCTTAGCCCTGCAGGCTTAATTAAACCCCTTAGCCAACTCTGTGTTCCCTCAAAAGTGCAATTAAAGAAGCATCCACAAAGGCCACTTGGCCCTGAGGGTGTCCCACATGAGTCCCCATTAGGAGCAATTCACTAATTGCCCCTTTGTCAGGCTCCTAAGGTGATTCCACCAAACTGCCAGCCTTGTGCTCAGGGCCTTCTCCAACAACCGCAAGGCAGGAAGTTTGGGCCCAAAAGCCAGGTTTTCAGAGAACTTATACTTTTAATTAAAAACCAAAAATTTAAAAGCCTATTGAAAGGCACTTAGCAACAAATTCAAAACCACATTAAAGTTCATTATGACCACCACTAATTAAAGGGGCTCTTGGTAATAGATCATTAGGGGCCGCCTTAGGGGCCACAATGGCGCCCACTCCAAGGGGGAGGCGGCAACTGGAATGTACCGTTTCCTGGCTCTTCAGTGGGTCATAACCATCTCAGGAGGAGGAACAGGAAAAGGCAATGAGGACTCATTAGGAGGGAGGTCACACTCAGTGGGACCCTCTTTAATTCAGGGAGATTCCTCCCTTCCCACGTCCCTTTCTCCTTCTCCCCACAAAGGGAGGGAGCCTGGTGAGCTGAGCAGCTGAAGACCTCAGTGGTGTGCGAACTGACACTCTGGAGAGAAAGACCTGCCCTGTCCTGAGTTCCTCCTCAGGGCTGCCCTCCACTGCCTGAGAGCCATGAGGCTTCTTTCCTCTCCTGAGAGACAGGAACACAGTAATCAGTCCCTAGGAGAAAGACGGAGACTTTCCTGGAATATCGAGCACTCAAGGTCACAAAGATCAAGTGAAGAATCACCAGGCCTTCCCTTTCTCAGACACACTCCAAACCCTTCCTGCTTCCCCCCATGAAACAAAGCAAATACATCAAATAAGCCTCAGAACAGTCTTTGAATCTGGAGTGTTTGGTTTTCTCTTATAATTAATTTCTACGTATGAGGAAAACAATCCCTTTTAAATATGATGTAGAAATTGGGAAATACCTTTATCCCTCATCAAAAACTTAGGGTGTGTCGCTCCCTGTATTCTCTTCCCTGGGTTGGGCCAAGTCAATCTTCCCTCAGCTCTGGTCCAAGTTCAAAGCATTAATTTCTTACAGCCAACCTCAACAAACAATGAGTTTGTCAATAGACAGGCCTTTAAAAGTGTCTTCCAGGTATTTTAATGGAGAGGGTGCATGATCACAGTGAAAAGTGACTACTGTCCTGACTTGTCCTGTTTACAGAGTCAGGAAGGAAAGGCCACACATTTAGGCTTACTCCAGGAAGTTCTAGAAAGACCTGACGGCAGGGATTCTTGGGTCAGGCCTGAGACTGGGGCTTCTTCCAAGGCCCTTATGCTGTTCCCACTGGTCAGCCATGTGGTAAGTGTCCTGCTGTGAACCCTTACTGGCTTTTCTAGTACCAAGACACACCTCCAGGAGGTGGAAACTCAGCAGGTGGCCTGCAGAATAGTTCAAAGTTAAATAACATTTACAGGCAGGAGCTTTCAAGTGAATGAAATCTCTGCAATTCTTACTCGCCAGCTTGCAGTTTCCTGAATGATTTCCTTTCACAAGCTGGTGCTAGAACCTAGGAATTCCATCGCTGCTGGCAGACGGAAAGTACATTTGGCTCCAGGCCTGCCTTGGGAGTCTGCTTGGAAAGCTGTGCCAGCCTGGACCTGCACCACCAGCTTTAGGATGCCCTCCTCCCAAACTCAAGCGCCACCCCCACAACCACCACACAACTTTCCTTCGGGGTGGCATTCTTAGGTGTAGAAAGCTTTAGAAAAATGCTGGTTTAAGAAGTGCCTTAAAAAAAATAGGGTCTAGTGGGAATAATTTCAACTCAACCACCTGAGTTCAGGCCTGCCCACCTGCCTAGCAGAGGCAGAAGTGAGAGTGGCTCTCGGGTGGAGGGCGGTGGCTTCCTGGGGAAGCCCCAGGCCCCAGGTCTTTCCCACTAGGAAGTGGGACTGAGGAAGGAGCAGGAGGGAAGAGGGAGTTCCCTGAAGAGAAGACACTGATGTTCCCCAGTTCCAGAACACCACTGCATGTGACGCAGAAGTCGGATGTGACGGAGTGGCCATCACATTCCTGTCATACTCATAACTGATGCAGTAGATAAGGTCTGATGGATCTGAGCCCACATGAAGCCGCCCAGGACATGACTATGAGCTGAAGAATGTGTCGCTATTTCTCCCTATCACAGCAGCAGCAGCCCTAGACCCCCCAGCAAGGGAGCCAGACGCTGGAGACAACAGACAGAGGGGCACAATCGGGGAGTCCCCTTTCCAGTGGGCTGAGGGGAGCACGGCTTGGTTCAAAACTTTCTGATGAAGAAAGAAGACAATAATTAAAATTTTGCTGGGTTAACTGAGAAATTAACCACAGGAGGACAATTAAGGGGGGCGGGGAGGCTCCCTCTGATAGATGAGAAACAGTCACTGAAGATCCTCAGGGAGTGGCCCCAACTAAAAGACAGGGAACTGCAGGCCAGAACCCTCTTCTCCAGCTCAGTCTGGCCTTGGACAAAGGCTCAGTATTGGCACACTAGATGTCTGCTCTCTAAAACGTAATTTTCCTTTTATAGTTACAGCCTGTAAATAGTGAACATAAATAAAATGCCTACTTTAACTCCTAGTTTGAACTTTAATAAGATTTTTCTTTATGGACACATTGGCAAATTAAAGTTCAGAACAGTGACAGAAGAAAAGAAGGTACCCACAAGTCCAACAGCCAAACATAGCCGCCTTCCCAGACAGCGAAGGGAATGGTGAAGGCCCTTCCCTACGGCCCGGCCTGCCAGAATAAAGTTAAAATCCTATACATCTTAGAGTGTCCAAAATCAATATTGGATGCTTTTCAAAAAACTAAATAGTTACCAAAAAAAGTTGAAATCATCAAAAGTAATGGTCTAATACATTTTCCCCACTTCCAAACATGTCTTGACATAATTCTGCACATAATACCATGAGCTGCTCTAATTATGATCAACTCAGGCTATCAGAATCAATACAAACCTACGATTACTCTAAAGGAGATTTTCAAACAAGAGAAAATTGCGGTGCTTTACCATTCCTTCTGTTTCAAAACTAAAATATCTGTCCTGGCAACACGGAAATTTCCCCAATCATGTAACCAGTCTATGTAACAGAAGGACTAACTAGATAGCCTTAAACTGTGGAGAACAGGAGCTTATTAGAAATGAAAGAAAACAAAACCAAACAGCAAATTACCTACTTAAACAGTGTTTGATTGATCAACTAGCATCAAAAGTAATATCAAAAATAAAAATCACCCATCCCTTTGCCACCTAACGAGCAGACAGAAGTATTAATGCACTCGCCTATATCACTGAGGCGAGTGAGTAATCATCTAGGATTAGTAATAGAAAAACATGATCATTTTATAAGTGTTACTCTTAATGTGCTTCTAGGCTAAGCTGCATGTTTGGAAAGAGGCAAACCAGGAGGAGCTGGTCAGAACTGCCCCTGGCAGGAGGGCAAGGACATTACTGCACTAGGGTTAGAACCTCCCATCTCAACTTGCACACTCCTAACTGCGAGGTCTGAAAATGCTTCCCCGAAACATCACCAGGCAGGATACATATACTCTTACTAATGGAGAGCTGCCCACAAGCTCCCAAGGCTCCCCAGCCTTGGCTAGATCCTAAAAGCAGGACCCACCTGTGCCAAAGTAAACACGCCCACGGAAAGCCACCCTGTGGAAGCCAACTGGTGCGGGGAAAGCAAGGTGCCCACGAGAGAACTGAGGAAGGCCCATGGCAGGAGGCAGAGAGGGTTTAACACAGGAAACAGATGGAAGTCGCAATAAACAAGAGGGGAACGCTGAAGACACTCGCTGCCACCCAGAGACAACAGTCCAAGAGCAAGGAAATTACAGACAATTTGTATGTATCTCTACCCATAACCTATTTGCAGCTTTGCACTTTAACAGCAAAGTGTGCCAGAGCAGAGCAGAGAAAGCCAGAAGCAATTCTATGACTCTTCTCTCTCTAAGAGGGAAAAACAGCACACTCACCTTTGAGTATTCACGCTCTGAGCATTTAAAAATCTGTGTTCTGGTACCGGGTCTGGCTGTTAGGAGCTACCTAACTCAGCAGCTGAAGCAAACGCCTTGCTAAGAAACTGTGCAAAGACACAGAAGCCGGCACTGTGAGCTTGTTCCCATCAAAGGAAAGCGGGCTCATTTGTCGAGCCCAGCTGTACACTGGAGTTCAGACTCTGCGGCTCTAATGAGACCACTGACTCTGTTGTCAGAGAGGTTCCCCTGAGCTATGCCAACCAGACAATAAGACCAGCTGAAAAGCAAACTCTAGCATATGACTGGAGTTGGGGTGAACCAAACAATTTGTCGCTAGGCTGGCTGATCAGTTTAATGGATCGACTTAATCTGGTTATGTGGTTTCATCCAGAAACAACCTGAGACTGCTTGTTATCATAAGAGAAATCAGAGCTCAGATACACTTCCCAGCAGAAGGAAGTGCTTTAGCATCAAAGAAATGCTGCCCAACAAGCGTCCAGTGGCCCTGGCACTAAACGTCGTGAAAGTAACGGACACAGAGAATGCATTTGCCGGTAAACACAGCAGTTTGTGTTTGGGGCCCGGGCAGCCTAATTTATTCTAATTTAAGAGATGATATCCAGGATTTTCTTTTTGGGTTTAAATTACCATAAGATCTACTCATTGTAAATATAAAATCCAACAATTTCTAGTACATTTATAGAGGTATAAAACTATCTCTACAGTCCTGTTGTTGACCATTTTTATCATTCCAAAATGACCCAGCCTGGCCATTAGCAGTCACCTGCAGTCCCCACTCTAGCCCCAGGCAACCGCTAACCCACTAATCTGCTAGTGGATTTTACGGGTTTGACTTTCCTGGGCATTTCTAGAAATGGAATCTTCAGGAATACGGTCTTTTGTGACTGGCTTCTCTCACTTAGCATAATGTTTTGAGGCTCACACATATTACAGCACGTACCAAGAGTTCATCTCCTTAACTACTGGACAGTAGTCCACTGCACCGATACATCACATTTTCTTTATCTGTTCTTCTCTCTCTACTTATTAAACCTATAAATCCAGCTAAGTGACAAGGCTTATTAGCCTGAGCTCAGAAACAAAACAAGAAAACCTGCCATATTTATAAAATTCTAGAATGTCTAAAATCTCATTAATGTGTGAAAATATGTAATGAGGATACAATATGTTCCTTGGAATTTGTGCAAGAGGAGGGGAGTGCTGTTTTTAAAAAGTGAAGAACATCCCTGAATTTTAATTTTACTATGTTTTAATCCAGGGTTGGACATCCGTTATCCAAAATGCTTGGGACCAGAAGTGTTTCAGATTGGGGTCCGTACATGAATATTTCCTTTAAGTGACAGCACTCAAAAAGTTTTAGATTTTGAAGCATTTCAGAGTTTAGATTTTTGGATTAGAAACAATCAATCTATACACATAGAGTGCTTTTGTGCTAATTCCTAAGTCAAGCAAGGTCTTCAATTCATTTAACAAGCATCTATTTACTATGCAAATAGCCTTGTATTAGGATACAGGAAATACACAGTCTGTCCCCCTCCCCAGTTTACAAAAATATTTGTATTTCAAAACTGCTAAAAAATCAATTTAGAGGCATATGATACATTTTTATCTGAATTAATCATATAAATAGGGTTCAGTGTCTGTGATTATCCCCTAAAAGTCTTGTTTAAGCCACAGTCTTTTCCCTAAGGTACTCCATTGCCACCTGTCCTACATATACAATATGTAAGGACACTTACTCACCCCCTCCCCCAGTGTGGCCTGAGAGCCTTGTGTGTACCAGGTACTATTCTAGACCCCACTGGTGAATCAGCTATAAACAAAAGTCTTATCTGTCTCCTCCTCTCACATTCTCTATGGGTAAAAGACTTTAAGAAATAAATACAATGCTGAAGGTTGTACAAAATGCCATGGAGGAGAAAGACGGAGGGAAGGAAGGGGGATGCTATTTTAGGTAGTGCTTTTTGGAGATGCCTTTCTGAAGAGGGGACACTACAGCAGGCACCTCAAAAAGATATGCCCTGAATGCAGTGAGCTTCCCCGAAAAGTGATTGGAAAGCACTGCAAACAAGAGACAACGTACAAAGGCTGGGCAGATGGAGGGTAGGTGGACTGGGCTGCAGTCAGGAGGGAGGACAGCGGCAGTGGTGAAGGCTGGCCCCGGAGCTGTAATCACATGAGACCTTCTCTATTTCCCAGCCTCCCCAGCTGAAGCATTCCACCCCCACTGCAGGTCATAGGCTGCAGACCCACCCTGAACCTATACAGCACAAACAGGGCAACCAAGGACCCACTCAGCAGGCAGCCAGTTACACCACTGGGTCCTGTGGCTGCATCCAAATTCCTGGACCTCGGTCTTGCTCTATCAGGTGTGTCTCCATCTACTGCCTGGTTCTGCTAATACATCCTACCTCATCCAACCCGAGGACCTCCCTGGGAACCACACACCCAGTCTTTCAGAGAAGTCTGACCTCCCTTGCCATCTTCACCTCCCCTTTTCATGCCCTTGAAGACCTGGCTCTGTGAGGAACCAGGGACCCAATGAGAATGTAGGATTCTGACCCACCACTGGCTTTGCCCATGGTCAAGTCCATGTGGATAACCCACAGCCACTCCACGTAGGGTCCTCACAGACCCCCTAACCCCATGAGTCACATGGGGACAATTACACCCCTGTCAAGTGTCCCACCCATCCCACCCATCTCCAGCTGCCAGCCTCTCTGGCCAGGGGCCTGCCCACCACTGCTGACATCTCTGCAGCACAGTGGGGAAGGCGTCCCCTCAGCACCCGTCCCAGCCAGTGTGTACTTAAGTCAAGGTGGCTGCTTCTCCCACTGACTGCCCTGCCCAATCAGGCAAGTGTCTTTCCTAAACAATGGGCTTAGATAATTTTCCCATCCTGCTTTTCTAGAACTCAGACTTTCTTCTTTATGTCAAGTCCACAGCTAGAGCACACAGAAATTTAAATGACAGATGTCATAGAGGCAAATCTTTATTCAGTTTATATTCATATGTCAGCCAGCATGAACAATGGCTTAATTATAACACCTGCTGGACAAAGAAAATTTAACAACCAGAGCAATTATTTTTGCTTTCTGCCACCAGTTACAAACACTGTTCTTGACTTTACAATCGGTAAAGTTTTAAAGCAAATCTAAATCTCTCAGTCCTGTAAAAGAAGTCCCATAAACCAGTTTTGATTCCAAAATCCATTTGCCCAACCATAAACGTCCCCAGCCCTTGGTTTGTCCTTTTTCCACAATGAGACTAGGGATGCAGGCAGGAAGGCAGCTGCATCCTTGGTATCTGCCTCAAAACAGCTTTGGGAGTTCTCTCCAAGATGTGTCACATCTACAGCTTTGGGAGGTTTTGTTGCTGATTTCTTTTATTTTGGAGATTAAGAGTCTTACTCTGTTGCCTGGGCTATGATGCCCTGGTGTCAGCCTAGCTCACTGCACCCTCAGACTCCGGAGCTCAAGCAATCCTCCTGCCTCAGCCTCCCAAGAGCTAGGACTACAGGCATGTACCACCATGCCCAGATAATATTTTTTAGTTTTTGTAGAGATTGGGTCTGGCTATGTTGCCCAGGCTGGTCTCAAACTCTCGGTCTCCAGTGAACCTGCCACCTGGGCTTCCCAAAGTGCTAGGATTACCTGCCTGAGCCACCCCGCCCAGCTGTTATGTGTATGTATGTGTGAGTGTGTGTATGTGCATGAGTGTGTTTTAATGGAAAGAGAAACTCTTTGCGTGGAATTTTATTTGGAATCAGTTCGTGAGGAATCCATCTATCCTGTGATTCGGGAGAATAGAAGTTTCAGTTTTATGATTTTGCAGACAAATCAAAGGAAACTGCTTAGCACATTTTTTCTTAATTACTTTCTTTGACTCCGCTTGTGTTTCCATGGGCCCATCATACATCGCTGCCAAACACTGGGTAAATTTGAACTGATTGAAAGAGGCTCTATTTTCTGTGAACAATTTGTCCTTGTGCAATCCTGATTGTCACTCGCCTATAACTTATTTAATTTCACATCTCAGCAAATACAGTATTATTTCTCCAATAGAGTCGCTTCTGATAGCATCATTCTCCTGGTTATTTATCATACATATCTGTAATTGGATTACCTACTGCAGTACTGTGATTTACTCCCAAACGTACATAAAAATGCAACATAAAGTAAAATTGTTCCAACAAATTACACTTCCTCATCACTCTCCATGAACTGTAGGTTAGCCAATTCCACAGAAACACAGTGACAGAGAATGAATGAGAGATGGAAGATAAAAGGTTAGTGGGTTCATGACCTTCCAAAAATAAAAGAAGTCCATCTTCTAAAAACTCTCATTCTCTCTTACAGTAGCTTATTTTTTTTTTTAATTTCACTGTGAATCAGAACAAATTCTAATACACAAGAGGAAAAAAGTTTCAAAAATGGAATGATTTTACTTTTTCCAAAGGCAACTTGCCCTACTATGCCAATGTGTTTTAAAACCTAGGAAAGGGAAATAAAATGTGCTTGTCTTTGCTCATGTCAGACAACCATTAATCTTGGACATAAAAGAAGGAGAAGAACAAGAAGACAAGAGCAAATCCTCTGGGAAAACTTTCTGTTTTCTTGAGCCCACTGTTGCGTTAATCCTATTTCAAATGTCATGGACAAGGTGAAATATAACTTGTCATTGAAGATGCCTGGCTTCAAAAGACTCTATGAAATGGAGAGCCAGGTTTCCGTAGCCCTAGAATCTTTCAGACGGCAGATGAGTTGTGTCACTGCCAGTATGTTCAAACAAATTACTTAATATCTAGTACCTTCTCTTGGATCAAGTCTTCATTCATTTTGGCTTAAATTCTGGATCAATGCAAGGCTGGAGTAGGCTCTTAAAAGTGAAAAACTTTGTGTATTTTCTACCTGACTGTAAGTTTGCTTCTTTCTTATTTTCTTAATGTCAGAAATTGATTTTGTACATCTGGATGACCAGGACCTGACAGATTCATCAGAGAAATAATCATTAACTTTACCACCCAGGAACCACTCTGCACCTGTTGAATGTATCCCCAATGTGGTCCTGATCTGTGCAGGAATTAGAAACAGCAGATTGCCCCCAATTTATGGTAGATCCTTTCCCCAGGGCAGAAATCAAAAAATAGACTATCAAAAAAACCCAGTAATTTTCAACCAAACTTCTGTATCTTAATTTGAAAACGTTGCTGAGAACAGATATGAATATGCCTATTTTGTAAATAACAGTACTCAGGACAGTATAAGAAACTTCAAGATCTTACATACACTCATGGCAGGAGTCAAGAAAACAGTTAACTGTCTCTATAAAAATTTGCAAATAGACCCAGGTGAGCAGAAATGTGCAAGGTTTCATGTTAGACACTTTGCATTTGTTGTAACTCAATTTGTTAGACACCACAATTTACATTTTAAACATTAGTTAGTGCTGAACATAAAAACTTGTCACCTTGGTATTCTAATTATGCCCTAAGCAATTTGTCTGGGTAACTATAGCAACAATTCCAGAAGCATTTTTAAATACAAATTTGATATAATTTTAGAATAAAGAATTAGGGAGGATTTAATGTAGGATATAGGACTGCTCTTCTCAATAGTTGCACGTACACTACAACAAAAGAGATTGCTTGACTGAGATATATTATAAATCAGTTAATTTGTCCTATCGTGTACACCATCCAATTTGTAATTCAAACCTGTTCCTTGGGAGTCCTTTCTGATCTTAGGTAACTCGAGCTCATGATCCCTTGTCCACACAATGGAATGCCTTTACCCTTGGGTTGGACGCTGTGAGCAAAGGTCTTCTGCTCCCCCACCCACATATTCCTCAGTGTATATCAGATGCAAAGTCTCTATTTCAATCACTTTATAGACAAAAGGGGGGGCATTTAGGACTCTTAAAAATAATAACCAAGTTAATTAAAACTATGTAATCATTCAGACAGGCAACTCTCTCTAACATCAGGAGCAGTTGACATAGTCCCTAAGGAGATGGCACTTTTTATTTTGAGCAACTACCACACAGACCAGGGAAAAACTTTTTTAATCTTAACTTTTGTCTCCCAGCAAAAAAGGTGAAGTGATTGTGAAGCAAAATTTCTTACTGGATGAAATGGATGGGGCTCCAGAAAGCCCACGATCCTCTTAAAACTTTAGATAAAATGTGTATGAATGTGCGGGTGTTCATTTTGGTCCCATGGCCAACAAGTTTTACCAGCCTCTGTGCTGTAAGTTTCTATGTTTCATTCTCTCCAGACATGGTGAAAACATCACTTGAAAGGGAAACAGCAGTGAAGAACACAGATTTATTTTTACCAAATTCTGAACATTTCAAAAACTTCCTTTGGACAAAGACAAGCTTTACCACCCAGGAGACCAAAGCCTTTCCTCGCGGCAGGGATCTCACAGCTGTTTGCCATTAAAAATAACCAAATAAGTTAGTGCAAAAGGCATAAAATGATTAGCATCATCTATCTCCTCCTGGTTAAAAAAAAAAAAAGTACTTACTGGCTAGAAGCATGTAAAAGTAAGTGCCAGTTCGTCAACTCCACAGTTTGATGAGTACAGAAATTCTTAGTGCGACTGCAACATCGTGAATGAGCTGCTTTCCCCAAAGTTTTTATGAGAAAGAAACTTAAAAAAAATGAGTTTCAAGCGGACCAAACAATTACAGTTAACACTTTTCTTCCATGTCTAAAACAATCACGGAAATAAAAGAAACGTTAAAGGGGAAAGTCCAAGTTTCTTTTGAGATAAACACAGGGACGGACAAGAAAAGTTACTTCAGTAACATAATATAAAACTTAAGTTGTGAACTGTCCCCTCAAAAACAGCACATGCATGATAAACTTTAGCCTCTACTGCCTAATGAAATTGTCATTAATTAGCAATACATTTAGCAAACCTAATTGGGTCTTGAAGAATCTGTCTTTTTAAAGACTGGTTTTCTCTTTCTGTATCTCCTTACAAAAAGATCAACTCTATAATTAATAACATATCTGCTGTTCCCAAACTCAGCCATGTCGACGGAGTTCTGTGTAAACTGTGGCATGCGATTGTCTTACTTAAAAATAAGCTGCAACAGTCATTTTGTAACTCCTGCTGTTTTAACTAATGTGCTCCCAAAAAGCATAACTTGCATCGTCCTCGCTTAATTTCGCTTTCTTTCTGTGCAAATACAACGGTCGCGAAGGGAAGAAGGATGCGCAGGCAGGATGAGTGCACAGTTACATTCTGGAAGGGACCTTTCTGGTTAGGGACTGTGTCTGGCAACCACCTTTCCTGTCCGTTCTTCCAGTAAGGCTTACAGTTCTCTGTGGTCCACAGATCCACTCTCCTCATACCCTGTCTCTTCTCTGAAACTACTGCCAGATCTGCCAGGTCCTGATGTGTGTTAGCTGGGACCACCACCCACTCACCCCGGACAGCGCAGCTGCCTGCAACATCCTATCACCCTCTTCGCGCGCTCGCTCTCAGCGCCCCCTGCCGGGCATCCCCGGGACGCCGCAGGCGCAGGAAAGTTAAATCCCAACTCCAGGCAGCAACATCAAGGTACAAAGCGAGGAAAGGGTGAGGAGGTGAGCGCGCTTCCCGCCAAAGCCCCGGGAATCGGGAATAGACTGTGCTAGGCCAGGGACCCGGCGCCGCGGGGAGCGATCGTGGAATCGCTCCTCCGTGACTGTTCCCCCGCACATCCCGAGAGGAACAGTCTCCTCCGGGGCCCGATCTGCCTCCAGCCCCGAAAGCCTCGTCAGGGTAAGCGAAATCCGTGGAGCAGTAGAGAGATGCTAATGGCAAGAGGCTCGTCTGCCTGCAGCCCACATGGCAGGAGGTTCCCCAGGTCTCTGCATCCTCCGCCTTGGTCTCCTTCATTAACCAAAGCGCTTGGTGGAGTTGAGCTCAAGTCCCACTGGCTCCCGGTTCCCCTGTATTAAGAGCAGGAAAACCTGCCCAGGCGGACGAAGCTGTGAGTTGACTGCTCCCCCGAATGCCAAGCCCGGGCCGCGGGGTCCCCTGACTCTCGACAACGCGAGCCTGGAGGCGCACCGGGCGCGCGCACAGATCTCCACCGCGCACCTCTCTGAGGTGTGGGGCAGCGGTCCCGTCCAGCCCACCGAGACACTCCGGCTCCTTACCTCATGCTCAGCCTCCAACAAAGGCGGGGACACGAACTTCCAACCCAAGCATTAGCTCAACTGTGGGCGCCCCCGCACTGACGGTGGTCCTAATACCTCACGGGCAACCCCCGCCCAGGTGCTTACGCACCCAACATCAACACCACCCACCAGTCCACCTCCGCCGTCCCGCGGTCCCAGCCAGAGGCGCAGCTCGGTCAGGGGTTCCGGTCACAGCCACACAGGAACGGGGCAGGGGTCGCTCACCAGGTGCGGGGCGCGCTCCTCGTGCCAGTCATTCGGCGGCTGGGAGCCCAAGCGGCTCCGAGGATCCTCCTCAGCAGTTGGCTAGGGAAGTCGAGGCAGCAGCCGCTGTTACCCCTGGCCACTTCCCCAGAGTCTCCCCTAGTAGCAGCGCTCCGGGCTGGGAGCTCGACTCAGCTGCTAGGCGCACAGTCCCCGGACGCGCGACCGGCCAGAGGGTGGGCAGGTTTGCGCCCAGCAGAGGCGAAGGGCTAGGTGGCAAAGTTGGGTGCTGGAGCTAGCTACGCAAGGAACTGCGGGTGGGAGAGGAGAGCGACCCGAGATGAGCTCCACAGGCCGGGCCGCCCCTCTCCGGACGGAAGATGGAGCGCCGCGGCCGCCCTGGGGCTGCAGAGCCCACCCGCTGCGGGAGGACAGAGCGTAGGAGCGAGCGCAGCCAGAGCAGCCGCCGCCGGCGCCTCCTTCCCGGCTAGTAGAGCCGCGCGGGGCGAGCGGGCGCGGAGCGCGGGGCGGGGAACGCGGGGCCGCCTAGCCCCGCCCCCGCCCCGCCCCCGCCGCCGCGCCGCCTCCTCGTCCTCCGCCTCCCGGCCGGGGTGAAACCGGAGCGCCCCACCCCGCGCTGACCTCCCCGGGCCACACCCCCAGCCCCGCCCCTTCTCCGACCCCCGGCCCGGCTCCCCCGGCGCCCACCGCACCCCCGGAGCCCGGCCCCCGCCTCCCTAATCAGAGTTCTCCAGCGCGTCAACATTTCACGGACTCCCCTCCCCGCCTAGCAGAGACGGTCTTATGCCCCCTGCCCGCGTCCCGAGGCTCAGACGTGGCTGTTCGGGGGAGGGGGGAGCGGGTATAAAGGGCCGGAGGCTGCGCGGGCCGGACCCGAGACGTGGCGCTCCCGCCGTGCCGGCCACAGCTCCAGGTACGTGCGCGTCCGGCGGCTGAATCTGGCCTGGGAAAGGGCTGGGGTCGTCTGGTCCTCCAGAACTCGAAGTTTGTGATTTTATTCTTTTTCTGTGACAATCTCCTGCGGGCTGAGAGGGAAACTCCTTGAAAGAAGACTCAGAGAGTCGCTGCCCGTTCTTGGAGGACTGATTTGGGGGTGAGCCTCCCGGCTAGGTCGGGTCGATGTCAGCCGCGTAAAATCAGGGAAACTAACAGGTCTGACCCACCCGGGAGGCAGGTGAGCGGTTCCCACGTAGACGCGCTGAGCGTTAACAGAGGACACCCATCTAGACAAAGTCGGCGGGTCTAATTCTGGGGCAAATGTTACTTGTTGCGCTTTTGCACTCAGGTGAAAAGTTTATGACTGGAAAACAAAATTCCTTTGAAGATATATTCCCATTCTTTGTTGTAACTCTTCAACTTCTAAAAAGGCAGGAAGGGTTGGGAAGGGGTCAGCCTCATTGGTTTTCAAAAACTGCGAAGAGAGAGAATGGTAAAGTTACGGGAGTGTAAGTCAGACGTAAAAACTTGGGTTAGGAGCCTTGAAGGCCATGCCTGCCCCCTTCCCTCTGAATGGGGGTGGGGGACAGTCGCTCTGGGCCCTTCCTTCTCTATCTGCACCTCGGAGGGAGGCTTTAAGATGCCCTTGGTTAAGGAAACGCATGAATGCTTCCTTTTAACCTCAGAGACATAAGGATGCCCCTGCAGCCCGCAGTCATACAAGGGCTCCTGCTGCCAGTGAGGGCTGTTGATGGGACTCCCTGACACTGGGAATGGTCCAGTGCGTCCGGAACGGTTCTACTGAGCTCATCCGTAAAACAAAGAACTCATTACTGGCTGGAGCGTGTCATAGCTCATACAGAAGGCACACAGACCTAGGACAATGGAAATACAGATTGTCATCGGTTTGTCTTTATTTTCTACACCTTTTTCTATAAATAAAATAACTAAGTGAAAACAATTCCAAAGGTTTCCCCGGAAACCCAGCCCTTCCCCAAGTGTCCACTCTCTCCCACTTGGTGAGGCTTGGGTGCTCAGGCCTTCCTCAGATTTCCTTTAAGAGGTCTAGGAGGAAGTGTCAGGAGTTGGTTGGGCCTTGCCAACATTCCTCCGTGGATTGTGGGGGAGGGAGGGTCTCCCAGCCTGGTGCTGGCAGCTGCCAGCCCAGGGGAACTTGAATGAAAACCCTAACGCTTCTGCCTTCCTGGGCTCCTCACGGGGGCCACTAGCTCCATTCCTGCCACTCTGATTCTCTAGCCTACGTGGCGTAGAGACCTAAGGGCACCTCCTAGAAGCAAGAGGCTGGCCAAGGTCTTGCCTGGCTGCTTCTAGTTTTATTGGGGGAGGGGGGCTGCCTTACACTTGAACCCTGTGGCCCCTGGATGGACCTGCAGAGCCTGTGCAGCCAGGATGAGGAAAACGGGAACTAGAACCCAAATGTAGTCTACTAACTCTTGTTCTTGCCTCTCAACACTGCAGTTAAAGGCAGGTAACACTTTAGCAGATAGAGCTAAGCAGAGAGGGGCAGATAGCTTTTAATACCATAACCCAGTGGTTCTCAACTGCCCTAATGCTGTGACCATTTAATACAGTTCCTCATGTTGTGATGACCCCAACCATAAAATTATTTTCGTTGCTACTTCAAACTGTCATTTTGCTACTGTTATGAATCGTAATATAAATATCTGATATGCAGGATATATTTTCATTGTTACAAAGGGGTCACAACCCACAGGTTGGGAACCACTGCCAAAAAGGCTGATAAAGTAACCTTTAACTTGATAAATTACGTAACTTTGTATGTATCAGGGGAGGGGTGTTCAATTTTGCTGTTTACAGACTACACCAAAGTACCAGTACCATTTAAGATAGATATTTGAGTGATAATAAGTTACAGATTGCTAATAATCAGGGAAAGAAACCAATATATTATCTAGAGGACAACCTTAGTTTAAAGCCAAATGGACATACATTGATATAATTTCACCTTTCCATCTAAGGAAAGTTCCTGAACTTTTCTGAGCTACAGTCAACTTCATCTACAACTTAAACAAACCTGCCTTGCAGGGAAGTCAGTTGTAAACTTTAGAGGAGTGAGAAGGTGACATGGGTAAAGTCTGCTGCAGGGCTAGCACGTGAGAGGCTCTCTCTCAATAAGATCATTTTAACGTAGCCACAGAAATTTCCTTTTTCTAAATGAAATTTCTGGTTTTCTTCTTTGAAAAGACCTTGCTCACTGAAGAGCTGACTGCCTTCAACTGCTTCTCATCACACTGTAAGACAAAAGTGATCAAAATGTTTACTTCTTTTAGAAATAATAGTACAGCTCTCTCTAAACTGAGGGTGAGTTGTGCTCACCGTGTAAAAAAATGAAACGCTTGGTGAAAATGATGAATTCTGGGGCGCTGATTCATGTGACTTGAAAAACGCCATCCATTTCCTGATTCGCCTCAGTTTCTGCCCAGAAATAGAAAGGATCTCTTAGGTCTCTTACTAACCAATTTTGTCTTGTCTTTACTTCCCTTCCTAGTGCTTGAATTTCAGCGACTTGCCTAAACTGGCATCTCGGACCAGAGGATCTGGAGGTGGCTAAGGAGGAAGTTACCCTGGAAGAGATCAAGATTTGGGTGTGGGTTATGCGTGACCTTCCAGGGAAATCTAGATTTCGGTGGTCCTTAATATGTGATTGATTGTATTAAAATTATGAAAAACCTCAGTCTGGAAATCTGAGCCTCTTGACATTTACATCTTACCTGGATTTTCCAACCAGTGACCCAGAGGACACATTATGGTCATCATCTTCAAATATTCTTTTTATGCGTCTGTTTTCCTTATTTTAAATCCATGGCATTTAAGAACTGACAGAGTGCTAGTTCACCTAATGACTCCCATCGTCTTTTTTCTTAAGATGGCTAATCACTGGTGCAGAGGTGTGAGGTCTGGCTAAGATTGTCTAGTACGACTTTTTCGTTCAAAATCCTCCCAGACTTTTAAAGTGTTTGGAAGACCCAAGATGATGTCTACAGGCGATGCTTCCCAAAGTCTTCACAGATGAAGAATCTCTAAATGGAAAGGTTTCAGGGATTATCAGCTCTTGAGCTTCACTATGACATCTTTGGGGTTATTTTACCCCAAGAAACACTCAGTGCTCTTTAGCGTGGCAGAGTTTAACTCCTGGCAGAGTTAAGCAGACCAGTTTTATTTTTAAAAGAGCAGCCCAGAAACTTCCAAAGGAAATAGTTATGGCATGGGAAAAAGAGCATAAATGGGCATGGTACAAAGTTTCCTGAAGTAGCAGATCAGTCCACCCTGCCTGCCAGTCAGGGCCCTGGAGACTCCATCGAGCTCCCTTCTCTGCAGGCTCAGTTTCCACCAAGCGCGCCCCAGGTCCACCTCATGCTGCCACGTCTGGTCAGAGGCTTGTATCTTGCCACTGCCAGCTGGTCCACAGAGGTTGACACAGAACAACCTAGCCCTCCCCGCCCAGGTGACCTCTCTTGAATTCATTCCCAGAGGAAGAGCCACATTTCTAGCCAGTAACTCAGAGATACAACACCCAGAGCATGTATTCAAGCAGATGTAACTGGGGGAGGGAAGGTGTTGTTTTGAATAGGTTTTTTTCTTAGAAGACGTTAGTGATTCTTCTGTCAGTAAAGGCCTTTCAATAAGATGCTGTATTTTACCTCAGCTAAAAATTCAGAAAAAACAAAATGTTCTACAAATCTGGAAGTGTTTTGCCTTGTCTTTTTGGTTAAATTTCTAGATGCATTTTCTAGCAACCCAATTTCCTTAAAATAAAATGAGTGTGCTCAAAGCAGCCCAAGTTCTCTTTTGTAAGTATGGTATGGGAAAGCGAAAAATGCTAAGCTTAAGAGATTTTTGGAATACCCGAAAGGAAATGCAGATGGTTTGTGGCACGAGATAAAGCCTCCCTGTGGTTTCCTGAATGTTATCGTCTGACATTGAGCTGTGTATGTATCTTGAGTACCTATAAGAAAAGAATGTCTATACTCTTTTAAAAGATATATGTTCGATACTTATTAATCAATGTCCTCTGTACTCTTCTGCCTTGGAAAATAGAGCTTTGGAGGAAAATAAGTTCCTTCTGCAGACAAAAGTAATATTCATCCTGCTTAGATTTAGAAGCAAAAATTACTCTGCCTTGAATTTATTTCATCATTTACCAGGGAGATTAACCCATAATGACCTTGAGTTCTGTGAAGTTTATCTACTGAGTGAAATTAAACCAATAGGCAAAATATTTGCTGAGGCAAATCAGTAGGAAGAAGGCCCCATGGCTCTTGTAGGCGCTCTACCAGATCTCACTTCAGACCTCGTTTCCATTCCAATGAGGGACATAACTCACAATATTAGCATTTCTCACCCCAAATACCAACCTCCCCTTACTTGTCTCTCTGCCTCCCATGTCTTTCCCCAAACAGCATCACCCCTCCCCACTACATCATCCTTAATAACACAGACCTGGTTTATTTGAATTGCAAACTACCTGACTCTGTAATAAAATCTTTCTTGCAGCTAGATGAGGCCATGAAACTCAACTGTGACCAATAAGATGTAAATTGGGTGGGATTTCATGAAAGGCCATGTAAAAGCAGGCAGACAGCTCACTGGCTTAGTCTTCTTTGCCCTTTTCTCCCACCTCAAGCTTAATTCTGGTGGCTGAAATTCCAGCCACTACCTGAAACCCTAAAGTAACCTTGAGAATATAAGCCATGAGCCTAGGATTGTGGTGATAAAAAGTAGCCTAAATCCTTGGTGACTCTATAGAGTTCCCACCTCAGCCCTGGATTGCCTAATCCCAGATTTCAGAAGACCAGAAAAAAATAAATAACTTCCCCTTTATCTATTGCCTTATCTGTCATGGCTTCTGCTCTGTTTTTAGCAGGAGAATGCACTTCCTGACCAACTGGTATGAAGCTGCTCCCCCTCTGGCATTCCTGCAGGCTCACCCCTCAACGTCATGGCACCAGCAGCCCACCTGCTCTTTCCCTCCCTCACTGAGTTCCCACTGGCCACCAAGTTGGTTGCACGTCACCTGCCAGGCACATGGCCACACATGAAGGATAGAATGAAGTGCCATTCCAAGGCCATTCCCGCCTTTTCAAGAGTCTTTTGGGGATGTAGGGATCAATTATGGATCCCACAGGAATGTAACTATTAGCCATGGTCAATGCTATGAAGGACGAATTAGAGAGGTGGGTGATTTAGTCTGGGTCATCAGGAGAGGCATCATTGTAGAAATGACATTGGAGCTAACATTTGAAGGATGAGTGGAGGCCAGCAAGAAAGTGGAGGAGACAAGAGGAGAGAGTGGGACATCAGATAAGAGCAGAAATATTGATCAGCTTTGGAATTTAAGCCAAACACACTTGTTAAATTATCAGGGATAGTAATAGTAATTGTAAAAGAATAGTAATAGGTGCTGTTTCAGCCCATTCTGGGATGCTATAACAAAATATCTTTAACTTGGTAACTTAGGAACAAAAGTTCATTTATTACAGTTCTAGAGCCTGGAAAGTTCAAGACCAAGGTTCTGGCAGGTTCAGCGTTTGACAAAGGCCTGGTCTCTGCATCCTCTGGGTGGGAGGATGCTGTGGGTCCCATGGTTATAGAGATGTGAGGGGAAAACTCACCCCATCAAGCCTTTCAATGAGGCACGAACTCCATCCATGAGGGCTGCCTAATAACCTCCTAAGGCCTATGTTGGTAGTGCCGCGTTGAATAGTACATTTCCGTGTGAATTCAAATGTCCAAGTCATAGCAGATGTGATCTTCTCAACCAGCAGATAGTTTTCCACTAGTTGATGAAATAAAGACAACTTGGTTGACCAAGTAGAAGCCTAGAAACGTAAGGGGAAAAAGACAGAAATGAAAAGAAGATAATTATAGAAAAGGCGGAAATAATAGAAAGTTAACATTTAAAATCCAATCGTGCCAGCAACTGGATATAATAATAGGATAGGAAAAAATATATTAGGCAAATAACAATCAAAGTGAGGCTGGTTTATAAATACTAACAGCTGAAGAATAGATCGCAAAACAAAAATCTTTTTTAAGTGAAAATATTCAATATCTAGCCAGGTGTGGTGGCTCATGCTATCACTCTAGCACCTTGGGAGGCCCAGGTAGGAGGATTGCTTGAGGCCAAGAACGCAAGACCAGCCTGAGTGGGAGCAAGATCTCTACAAAAATAAATAAATAAATAATGAGAGAGGGGTGGGTGGAAGAAGGAAGATGGGAGGGAAAGAAGGAAAGGAAGCAAGGAAGGTTGGTTGGCCAGTGTGGTGGCATGCACCTGTAGTCCCAGTGCTTGATAGACTGAAGCAGAAGGATCCCTTAAGCCCAGGAATGTGAGGTTGCAGTGAACTGTGACACCACTGCCCTCTAGCCTGGGCAATAAAGCAAGTCCTTATCTTAAAAAAAAAGAAGTATCTAAATTCAGTTCATCAGAAAATGGAAATGCAACTGCGAAAATAGCCTCGAAATAAGTAAAAATCTACAGAATAATACATTAAAAAATCCACAGTCATAGATGGAGCACATTTCTCTCAGTAATTGATATATCAACTGAAAAAATAGGAATTCAGAATTATCCTAAGACGAGCAACTAACACATTTATTCCAGTGGATGTATCCCATGTATCCCATCTCCTCTTCTCATGCTTAGGGAAGAGGAGATTTAAAAAAATTAAGCAAGTATGGGCTTGTAAAGTAAGCCTCAATGGATTTTGAATAATCATTATCATATAAATAGGTTAGATATTAAATAAAAACTAAAGACATCACATTTGGAAATTGTAAACCACATTTCTAATAACCTACATGAGAAAGAAGACATATTAGAAATTTGTAAAATGTGTCTGCTATAGGAAAATAAAATGTAAAACGTACATGATACAGCTGAAGTAGTATTACAGAGAGATTTGGACTTAAATACAAAGGAAAAACTGAAATTGGTGAGCCAATTGGATAACTCAAAAAGTCAGAAGAAGAGCAAAAGGAAATAACATAGTTAATATTACATATTTACAGAATAGGCCATAAGGATACAGTACAAGTAGCAATACCATATCTTTTATTTTTAAATATATATATATATAATAATAGAGCAGTGCCTGTGGCTCAAAGAAGTAGGGCAATGGCCCCATATGCTGGAGGTGGTGGGTTCACCCAGCCCTGGCCAAAAACTGCAAAAAAAGAAAATATATATATATATATAGAGAGAGAGAGAGAGAGAGAGAGTAATAAAACAGACACACCACTGGCAAGGTACACAATTTTCTAGAAAATCTTAGCTTTAGAAAACTAAATATGTAATGAAAACCCAGATAAACTTACCATCACTAAAGAAACTGAATCAGTAAATACTTAACCAAATACCTACACAAGGAAACAGGCCCAGATGCTTTTCTAGAAAAAGTATACGAAATAGTCAAGGCACAGTTAATCCTTATTTTATGAAAGATATTTCAGTGAATGCAAAAATCATAGGCCAAAAATCTCAAGAGTGCTTTGTCATTACAAAAAATACTAATAAAAATCTCCTCATCAACAGAGTTAAGAAAAAAAATCTATGATCATTTCAACAGTCGTAGAATATGTTTTGGTAAAATTAAACATGTATGTAACATTTTAAAAACCTCTTAGCTAATTAGCAATAGAAGCAAATTTGCCTAATAATTTGATAGACTATCCAAAAAAAATCAATAAGGAACTTAATCAATGATGAAAAGTTGTAGGCATTCGAGTGAAAGAGAAGGTCAGGCAGAGCATTCTCCTTTAGACATATTAACTCTGAAACAACGATTAAAAGGGGGAAAACTAACTTCGAATCGCAGATGCTGTAATTGTCTTCCATGGGAAACACTTAAGAAAATTTACAGATAATTAGGATGAAGGGATAGTTCCAAATGATTTTTGCAAAAAATATATAACACTAAATTTAAATACCATAAAGAAGACCTAAATAAATTGTGCTATTCCACATTTATTCATGAGATGATTCAGTCTATGATATCTTGAATATAAAATATTCACCCAGAAATACCCGTGCTCCCCAAACTCATCCTTCAATACAACGCTGATCTAATTGAAATCTCATCTGCCTTTTTATGGTACTGAAGAAGATCTTAAAACGTATAAGCAAAGCAAAAGCAAATTTCCTCCGCCGTGTTGAGGAATTTCTATAGATTGTGAGCAAGGGTGGGAGGCATCATGTCAATATTGCTCATAAAGCTATAGAAAAAAGGCACTGAGATATCGGCCCAGAGGTAGAGGAAAGAACATAACTAGATCCCTAACCAGACCCACCTGGACCCCCTTCTGGACGTGGGACAAAGGTGGCATGGCGGCTCACTGAGGAGAGAGGTTGCCCAGTGAAGGCCCCTAAGACAACCGACTGCCTAAGACACTGAAGCAGATACTCCCTCAGGCCGTTCATAGATACAACTTAGAAGCATATCAAAGCAAAAATGAGAAACAGAACATTAAAACACTTAGGAAAACCCGTAAGAAGCTATCTCTATGACCTCTGGGTGGAGAAACAGTTCTTAAAATAAGATACAAAGACCTGCCATAAAGAAAAAAAATCAATACAATAAACAGCATTCCAGTTTATAATGTTCATGCGATGATATACAACGTAGAAGCAAACCATGGCTAGGAGGATTTTGAGTCCCTATAAATGACCAAGGATGGTAGGCAGACTGTATTTTCAAAATCCTACAGATCCTCTGGAAAGGGACAAAGCAAAAAATGTGCAAGTGAAACGGGAAGTTCTAAGGCCACTAGGCACAAAAATGTAACCTATCCTCCCTAATAATCAGGAACATTCTATTAAAACAAGGGTGCATCATTTGGTACCAATCAGATTGGCAATAATGAAAAAGTCTGATGACAACACCAACTGTTATCAGCATTTGGCAAGGGAGACTTTGGGGGTGTAAATTGATGCAATCACGTGGGAAGCATTTTGGCCCCTTGTGCAATATTGAAAACACACATTTCGTACAGCCTTGTTGACAAGGTTGCAGAAGGACATGCCAATTTATGTAAGATATTTAAACCAAAAGCCATATCTATCCAATTAATGGCTACCCAGTAGTGAAACAGCACAGAAATGATAAATACTAAACTCATGCTTTTGATATGTGGGGAAGGAGTGCAGAAGGGGACCGTGGGAAGCTCCAGGGGGCCACCAACATCACCTGCAAGTTCTGTTTTCCATTAAAATAAAAAACGAAATACGAACCAAGTATTGAAAAATATGAAGATCAGGCAGCTGGGTTGGTGAGTGTTCATTAGATTATTATCCTTTTCTGGATGATCAGGAGATTTCATAATTAAATAAGGAGGGTTAATGGGCAGTAAGAAAGCCCAGGCTGGAGGTGGCCGAAGCTCACTAGAGCAGTTTTGTCCTGAAGAGAAACAATGAAACTGTGGCAGCTGCGAGGACCTGTGTGCAGGTGTCATTGGAAACATGTTTGTTGGTCAAAATGCCTCCATGGACAGGGAGAAATTGCCTATGTAGTGGAGAAATAAGACAACCCCAAGAACAGAGGCTTTGGAAAGATAAGGTGCTGTTTATAGAGAGCAGGGTCCTCCTAGAATGGTCACAGGAGAAGGACCAGGAGAGCCCAGCTGCCAGCAGGAATGGAATCCTTGTTGGTGCCGAGAGGCCTGCTTCTCTGAGGACTTTTGCTTCCTGATGAAATGTGAATCTGGCTTTGAGTGGGGAGTAGGGAAAGAACATGAATATTAAGAGAGAAAAGAAACTGTAAAGTCAATAACTTGGAAATGGGAAGAATTAACTTACAGGTGAAGGGCAGCTGGACCTTTATGCTGAGTGGAATGACCAGGAGAAGCTCGTGGTCATGGTCGTCATCCCAGTCTGAACCCCAGTGGCACTGGTGTGTGGTTTTTCCCAGCAATGTTCACAAGCCCCAGCACTGGTGCAGGTGAGCAGAGGATTGAGTCCAACCAATGGGAGGGGATGGTTTCTCCAGGCAACAGGAGGGAGGGAAGGGTGAGGAGGTTGGCAGGAAAGTGACTTTGAGCAGGGTCACACAATGTACACTAACTAAAGGAGGGCACAGGGACAAGCATGGTGACAGTGTCAAGGGATTGTAGGAATAGATAAAAGTTTAGATAAGGTCAAGGAATCATTGCAACAGGACCCGGTGGTCAGAGGTGTGTCCATGACAGTGGGCGCCAAGGTGGAATCACTGTTTGTTGAAGGGGAGGACAAATGGGTCATGCAACAGGTGGCCAGCATGTCAGAGGGGTAAGCAATCTGGACGCTGAGGTCAGCAGTAAGAAATTTGAGTGAAGCAATGTGACACAGGAAGGTCAGCAGGCTGCAGCCACGAGCAATCACCTTACTACGTTTGAAAATGTGGCTCAAGGAAAATGAGCCTCTACAAAGTAAATCCTAAACACCTACTAGGAGGAACCCATAAGGATTGGCCCCAAACCCCATACCTCTCCCATTGTGCACGCTGCTTGTGTGTCATACGAGTTTCAGCGCAGCAAACTCCAGGAACTGTGCAGTGGGATTTGATGCTAATCTCTAGTCACTCCTCCCAGAGGAGCTGGTAGGGACCCTTAGCCAGTATGACTCATCAGAAACATCTGGAGCGTTTCCTCACCATAAACAAGCCAACGGCATGCACACAGTGAAGCAGAGTCCCTGGGGGTCAGGTCAGACCCGTGATTTCAAAACAGAAAACAGCTCTCAAGATAAGTCCCAAGCACAGCAGACTTCCGAACTGCTGACCTCAGACTCCCCTCAGCGCAAATGCACACCAGTCGTTACAGCGTGAAGGGCTGCGAGAGTCCAGAGAAAGAACTGACCCAGGGAACAAAGACTCCAGTGTCCAGTTGTGTTTTCCTGTCATCTGGAAGGTTCTTGAATTCTTACTCTAACGTCCTACACAACAACTTTTCCCACGATGGGCTGAGTGGAGAGGCGTGGGGTTTTCTATTCAGAATCTTAGTCATCACAGAAGAGTCTTAATATTTCCTTATTTTGCCCAAAGATTCATTGAAATACCAACTTTTATCAACTGATTTTTGTGCTGTTTTGCTTATAATTTATATCCTCTACAAAATGCTCATGTGTCATGACCGAATACGTCACTTCAGGAACCACCTGTCTGTCTGTCCGTCTCTCTCTCTCTCTCTCTCTCACACACACACACACACACACACACATACATACACACACACACCTGTTCTCTCCTGCTAGGATCAGCTTTCACCGCTGGGACAGGGAGAGGGGCCACTGTGGGACGTGAACTGAGATCCTCCCCCCACTGTACAGCATCAGGACATTCCCAGCTACTCAGGAGGTTAAGGCATGAGGATCACTCCGAGCGCTGTTCACTCTCCCTGAATCCGACTCCCCAGCTGGAGCAGCACAGACAGGATGATTTAATCCTCCAGCATAAGCGCAACAATAATATTTATTTTACCTTCGCCTGCCCCCAGGAGATGATACCATTCCAGCTCACCCCAGAGAAATACATCAGGATCTCAGGCTATGTGGGAATTGCCTGGGGGGACCCTGCTCCCAGAAAATTCTGCGGCCCTTTGCAGACCCCACCAAGTTCAACGCTGCTGCACTGAGTGAGCAGGATTGTCTCTTGCTTCATTCTCTAGGTCCTCGATGGGGATGTGTCCCTGATAGGTGGTCATGCATCAGTGAAGTTGTGAATACCTGAGGCCTGTGGCAAACCAGTGAAGTGTCTTACTGTGTACCTTTCATGTACAGATAGTGAGAACTTCCTGCTTACCAGACCCTAACTTAGAAAGTTGAAAACATTGACCTATTAGTCTGGGTGTGGTGGCTTACACCTGCAATCCTAGCATCCTGGAAGGCTGAGGCGGAAGGATCATGTAAGCTCAGGAGTTTGAGACCAGCTGAGCAAGAGCAAGACCCCGTCTCTACTAAAAATAGAAAAACTAGCCAGTCAAACATTGTGGTACATGTCTGTATTCCCAGCTACTCAGGAGGTTAAGGCATGAGGAACACTTGAGCCCAAGAATTTGAGGTTCTTGTGATCTATGATGCAACAGCACTCTCTAGCCTGGGCAACAGAGTGAGACTCTGTCTCAAAAAAAAAAATTAATCTATTGACCTTTCGCATTAACTGACTGTGCTGGGGACTAACTGCTCCCACTTTGTGGATGAGAACACAGAGGCACAGGGAAGTCAAGTAACCTCCCCGTGATGAAACAGCAAGAAGGCCCAGATGGGACTCAGAGATGGCTATTCACCACCATCTCTCCTGGGGAAGGTGGGGGCTGACAGACTTGACTTGTTAAGGGCCAGAGGTGCACACATGAGGCTTCGTGGGCAATACAGTCTCTGTTGCAACTCCAGAAAATACATAAGTCAGTCAATTTTCAATAGTGATTTCTTTGCAGAAGTGGGCCATATTGGGCCACTCCTGTGGCTCAAAGGAGTAGGGCACTGGCACCATATGCTGGAGGTGGTAGGTTCAAGCCCAGCCCCAGCCAAAAACTGCAAAAAAAAAAAAAAAAAAAAAAAGGAAAAGAAAATCAGGCCAGATGGGGCCTCCTGGTCATAGTTTGCCACTCCCTGCTATAGAACTGCGGTTTGTGAACGTGAGTGTGCTTTGAAATCACAGGGAAGGCTTTTTGAAATCAGTTGGGTCCCTAACACCTCCCAAGTCACGGATTCAGTAGGTCTTGCCTGGGTGGGACTCCACACTGTGTTTCAGTGCGTCAGGGGACTGCACGTTGAGAACCCCAGCTGAAGAAACATCGACAAGTGCAGCCTGCATCGTCTTCAGGAAGGGAGTCGGCACTACCATGGAACCTCACCGCTCCTCTGACGAGGTCACTGTCCCTCCTCTGCCTCACAGTCCTCGTTTTCACGCACTGTGATATTGTTTCCTGTGAGGTCAACTCTCTAGGCAGAGACGGGTTTTATCTTCTTGGTATTCAGTGCCAGGTTTAGTTCCTAAGAGCTCAAAAATGTTTTCTTGTAATGAAACTAAAATGAGTGACTACACTACTGTGTTCAATTATTTCCAATCACTTTAAAATGTAACAAAAATACCCAGAGTTGGGGTAAAATTGTTCTAACTCAGAGAATGACATTACCTAATGTGGGGAACTCGTTTGTATTACCGTGTTTCCCCCCAAATAAGACACTGTCTTATATTTATTTTTTCTCAAGAAGACACACTAGGGCTTATTTTCAGGGGATGTCCTTTTTTATTAAGTATAATACAACAATCTACATTTATTCAAATACAGTTAAGTCATCTTCTTCTGGAACCTGACAGTGGGAGCTGACCTTATTGGTGGGGCTGGCACAAGTGATGCGTGAACTCCTTTCCCCTAGCCGTTCACAAGTGCAGTAGGATGCCTGTGACGGCGGTTACCACACATGCACCCACGCAAGTGCAAACAGCTGGGAGAACGGAGCTGTGGCAGATAAAAGGTATTCAGTCTTCCTTAAGGTTCCATGCAAGGATATCTGCATAGCCACGCCCATCACTAGGTCTTATTATGAGGGTAGGGCTTATATTTAACAAATGCATAGAAATCCTGCTAGAGCTTATTTTGGGGGTAGGTCTTATTTTCAGGGAAACATGTTATATAGTCACTCATTTCTTCCCATTTACACATTTAAAGAAAATATAATTTAAGATAGTCCTGAGTTTTGTCCAAGTCACATTAACTGGAGCCTTCTGGAGTTATGATTCTATGTAGGAAGAAGCTCTTGCCTGTCAAGATATTGTTCCTCAGAGACTGTGGACAAAAGAAGTTGCAGGTTATAGGATTTCACAGAAGGCATTACCAGTGCAGGCAAAAACAGATCTTAAAGTTAAGAGATTGAGCCCTGGCTGACCAGATACACCTAGAAATAATTCAGACAGAGAACCCAAACTGACTGTCCCCTCAGGGTAAAAAGTCACATGAACTCAAAGAGCTTGCTATTCGCAAAACTTAATACCGATCTATAAAGGCATCAGGGTGCAGTGGCTTACTTTATTTAGAAAAACAGGTGAGAAATTAAAAATCCTCCGAACTATTTTGAATTAGAAAAAGAAAACCACAATTGGTTTCCAAGAGGGACTTTTCTTTTTTCCTAATTCTGAGAAAAAGTGAACACTGAAGCAGAATAAAAAGACAGCCCTCCACTGTCCCCACACGCGTCTCCACTGTCCCCACACGGGTCTCCACGGTCCCCGCAAGCATCTCCACACTGTCCCCGCACGCACCTTCACTGTCCCCGCACGCGTCTCCACGGTCTGTGCACACGCAGCAGGGCTTTCCTGCATCCAAATGTTAATTTGAACTGACAAAAAACTCTGGACACTTTAATTTTATTTCATAATGAAAAGGCAAACTTGACTTCTAAGCATTTTGATTCTAAGTTTAATGACTTACATTCCCGAGGTCAGCAAGCAGATGGAGTTGAAGACGAGAATGTATAATTGCAGATTATGGAACTGCAAAATTAATATGACTTTGTTAATGTCAAGATAGGATTTAAGAGCTCGAAGAGATTTTCAAGATTGTTGATCCCAAACCTCATCACACAGATGAGGACGCTGCAGACTGAAGTGATGACGTGTCTTGACCAGTTTGCAGACCGGGCCGGGGACAGAGCTGCATCTGATGCCTGACTCCTGGCTCCTAAGCAAGCCCTCCCTCTGCAACTCCACTCTGCCGTTAACTCTTCATGAGAAAAGCCCTCTACTCTCTCCTTCACCGCTTCATCTTCCCGGGTAGACTCCCCAGAGGCCTGGCCCTTCCATCGGCGTCTTTGCCTTTCCTACTAGGCTGTGCACGTTGTCATACACGGTTACCACCCCAAAAATTCCAGCCAGGAAAGTAGGGAAGAATCTAGGTCTGGCTACGTACGTGAGTTCTGGCCAACGAAATGTGTGTGCGATTCCAGGTTATATTCCAGAGAGCTCCTCCAGCAGCTACTAGAGGGAGTGGCCCCCAAAGCAGGGAAGGTGTCCATTCCCCTGAAAATTCCAGCCATGAAGGTAAGGAAGAATAGAGAATGTGAGTGGACACCTTCCCCTTGGGAATATAACCTGGAATTGCACACACATTTCCTTGGCCGAAACTCACTTATGTGGCCAGACCTAGATTCTGGGTAGTCAGGCACCTGCTAAATATAGTATACACCCTCATGTCCTGTAGAAGAAACAATGGCCACTGGGGCCCAGCTAGAGGTCTCTCCCTTTGTGGCCCCTCTGGCCATCCAATGTCCTTATGCCTGCCCTGCTTCTCAAGTAAACCTGCTCCCCACTGAAGAGAGACAATCCCTGTGTCTCCTGTTGCTGCCTGCATGACACGGGTGTGCTGTTCCCCAGGGCCCCAGCTTGCTGCTTTCAGCCTATGCACCAAATGACAGTTTTCTACCCACCTGTTGAATCCAATATACAACAGTGGAATAGGAACAGAAACCTCAGTTAACACCAAAATCTCCCCATGAGAGACAGAAAGCAGTGATGAATCCTTGCTAGTGACTGGATGCTCCCTGGGAGGGTCAGGATCCATTCCTGCCCCTGGGCCACTCCCTCTGGTAGCTGCTGGAGGAGCTCTCTGGATGCACACCTGCTGACAGTACCTTTCTCTGGTGCAGCAGCCCAGTCACTTTTGAGGGTCAGGTGGGGCATACACAGCCTCTGCCCCTCTCCCCCAGCAGGGGGGACAGAGTCACCGTGATGCTCACACAGGCCTGTCCTGGGGGCTCCTTTGGCAACAAAATTTCCCCAAAACTTAGCAGACAACTGCTACTGAAGCCTAAAAAAATTAGCATTTTTCTTTCCTGGCCTCTGTGTGCTGGCAAAAGTCCTATCAAAGTAATGGTGCCTCCTTTGAGCATGCCAGGAACACAGTCTTGGTGGGGAGGAAATTTCCTGTTCTGCTTGGGGGCCAACGCCTCACATGAGAAAAGTGAGCAAAACACGATTCCACAGTCCTGCCTCCTGCCTTGCAAGTCTGCTCTGAGCCACCCCTTTACATTGTTCCGGTTTGGTGTGGGGACTTGGAAAGTCCCCAAAGGACTCTGAGTCCACTCAGGTTGACCGTATGGACTGTAAGTTCCTCCACAGAGAACTGCACTTAGCAGAGGTCTGTTCCTTCCCATCCCTGCTTGACATCTGGCTGGCTGTGGTCTAAATTTGCCTTTCATAGGGACATTGCTCAAACTGTCACATATCAGCGAGAACACACCAACATCTAAATCTGATCACTTCCCCTAGCGCTGGCCATGTCCCGTGCTCTTCACCCTGAGATACAGAGATGCCATGTCACTGCATAACACGAGGCACCAGCCTTCTACCCACTGGAATCTGTGTCTTTGCTGCCCAAATGGTTTCTCTAAGCCAGTGACATCAGTCTTACCAGCTGGATGCTAATGAAAGCAATATGGGACGTTCTACTTCCAGGTACCAAATTCTGCTGTGTAACTTCGGCTGTGCATGATAGCCACCCAAATTTATGGTAGCCCAAGCATGAAAGTTTTTCTTTCTTGTGTAAATACCTAAACTGGTGCCTGTGCTCTGCAAGGTCACTGGCATCCAGGTTCCTTCTCCTAAAGTGCTGTGCCTTCCTGATTGTCTAGTTTTTGTGGTCTGGTATTTCCCGCCACAGTATCTGCTTTCCAGCCAATATGAAGGCAGACAGATGGTTGGTATTGCCTTGCCTCGTAAGGCACAACTTGGAGACTTCACACATCTCTTCTGCTCAATCTCATTATTCAGAATTTGATCTCAAGAATAAATGTATTGTTGAGAATGGAATGGTGCCTGTACAAGGCTTGTATTGCTGTCGACGCAGTGGGAGCCCAGCTTGCTGCACACGAGCAGCCTCTGCTCCACTGAGCCTTATTTCCAATTTTCAGTGTACCTGGAAAACAACCTATAATTAGTTTAAAGATGTAATGAAGTGTGGATATCCTGTTTACCTCTAACCCATCTGACCTAGAATATTGGTGTACGTATCAGGAAGAAACTTGTAGGAAATTCCTTATTCGAACATTTTTTTTCACTGAGACAGAGTCTTACTTTGTCACGCTCAGTGGAATGTCGTGTAATCATAGCTCACAGCAACCTCAAAGTTTTGGGCTCAAATGATTCTCTTGCCTCAGTCTCCCAAGTAGCTGAGATTACAGGTGTCTACCACAATGCCTGGCTCTTTCTACAGATTGGGTCTTGCTCTTGCTCAGGTTGGTCTCAAACTCCTGGCTCAAGTAATCCATTGCCTCGGCCTCCTAGAGTGTTGGAATTACAGGCATGAGCCACTATGCCCGGCCTCCTTATTCAAACTCTTACAGTTACCTGATCCTGTATTGTCATTTGACCTTCCCTCTACTCCTCCAAAAAAGACATCCAGTGACTTAATGACCCTGGATTATGTCAGACTAATATTTCCTAGTATCTGAAATAATATTAATTTGGTAAATAAGTCTTTATGTAACCACTCAAATTCACATTTTGGATGCTTCACGTTGTGACTCCTTGTTGTAACTTGCCGTTAAGTTTCACTTTCAGTGAACAGAATTTTTATCTCTAGAATTTACATAATCTTTTTGTGAAGTATTGAACTTATCTTCTGTTTTCTTTTGTGGCATTAGTTATCTCAAGTATGCTAATTTTGTTGTCAGGCTCCTATTATCCTAGTATCTGAGTCTAGTGTTTGTGTTTTCTGCTGACTCTTGCAAATGATAGATTGTTCTCTTGTAATTTATAATTTAAATGGTTAGTTTGTGCTCTGTGGAGCTTTATCTGTGAAAATCCTCAATGGCCTGGTTTAAAAGTTTGTCCCGTCTAGAAGGTTTGGAGCATTTAGGAGAGGTTCAGGTGGGGCTATATTTCATTGTTATTTCTCTCTTTGGGGTGGATCCCAAGTATGGTAACAGCAAACTAAAACCTCCATCAGAGAAATCTTGTTACAATTTTAAGGAAAGAATTTTTCCACCCAGGAGCCCGGGAGAAGACAACTCCTCCATTTGCTGATAATGTGGGTGTTTTATGGGTACACTCACTAGAAGTGCCCCAACAGAGCTGGCTTTCATGGGCCAGGGAGCATTTTCATCACACGGTCTTACGTACTCCAAGGACTCATTTCCTAGGACCACCAAAATCCACTCCTCGTGGTTATTGGTTACCCAGACAGGCATGTTCCACTTATCTCCTCCCCCAGCTCACCCAATGCAGCTGGGTGAATTTTCATTCTTTATTTATTTATGGCCCTTGGGAGTTTCCTTACTTTCTTATGAGCTCAGCTATGCATTTTAAAAGTTATTTTTATCTTCTATAGAATGCCTTCCTATAGTGGGAGGAGCTTCCCAATGCCTAGTGGAGAGTGTTTCCATAAACAGAAGTCAGCCCCCTAATTTTATTCATGAAGATGCAAGCTGAGTTCCACACTCCAGCCCAGTAAATTGTAATGAAAGCAACAGACTGAAAGACAATGTTGCAGCATTTGTCATGGATAAAGGATCAACAAGCCTGTGTACTTGGCTCTCTGACCTGGGGAACAGAGGCTCTTAGGTATAGACAGGGGCTCCACCTCCCCTTCCCCAGGAACTCACTTTCTCACGCAAAGCCCAGTAAGGAGTGCACATCCTCTACTGTGGGAAGTAACTAAGGACAGTTACATGGATGGAAAGTAGGGAGAAAGCAAAGCCCCAAAAAGGAGGTTAAAGTTTGTGGGCTTGTACCTTAGGCAAGAGACCAGAGCTTAAAGAGGACTGTTCTTGAGAAATGTTGTGAGACTCGTGTTCACAGGAGAGCTGTTTCTAGGGCTGGGGAATCAAATATGCTATGAAATTATGAAAAGAGTACACTCCCATCTCTAGGAGTCTGGAAACTTCTCACACCCTGAAGTCAGGCATTGCAGAGTTTGCAGGATTGACACCACCCAAGAGAAGGCAGTTTTCCCATTGACTCCCTCAGAGATTTACTGAGCAGCGGGACTTCTCAATACAGCATCCTGACAGTGGGTATGGGCAAGTGGGAACCAGAGCAAGGTGGACAGAGGAAGCCACATAGCAGGTGACACAGCAGCTCCCTAACTGGGCTTGCTGCATACGTGTGGCATTCCTCTGGGGACTCGCAGGAGAAACTCACAGAGGAGCTAGAGTGAGCCAATTCCGAGCAATCAGGCTGGGGGCCACTGAGCTCCCATGATTGATTAGGTCTCTAACGCTAAGGGGACTTTGTACTGTCAAGATACTGATGGATCGTCTGGTGACGCTAACTATGTTAAGAGTGCTTAACCAAAGCAAACTGCCAAACAAAAGAGGAATGAAGTACAACACGTAAAAGGAGAAATGAAATGGATTTCATGCATACATTCTAAAAAATTAAAAATTGAAATAACAGTGGGATATTATTTTCATCTACCAAATTGACAAAGATGATCAATTATGTATTTTGCCTTCTTATTTGACTGGAGGAGTGATAGGCATGTAAATTTGTATAAATGTGATAAAAGAAAGTACTTAGCAAGAGATTTTAAAATGAGCATGCCATCTCATTCCAAATTAATTAAAAGGAATACTAAAAAAGGTTTACAAAAGTTAGGGACAGAGATTGCCACTGTGAAATTCTTATCTGCAGTAATGCCACGGCAGCAACATAAATATCTCACAGCAGAAGAATAATCGAGTAAATTTTATTCCATCCATGATGAAACCTCTTGAATCTGACTCTTTTCAAGGCCTACTTCAACATATGGAAAATTGCACATGACATATTTATAAAAATTGTTTATAATGTAATGATTTTGTAACATAAGTGAGCACTATGGGTTATAAAGCAATATGTAAGGTATATAATCCTAATTTTGTATGTATTGAACAACACATACATCGCTTCAAAAACAATTAGAATTATGCACAGTCACTCTTAGTATCCAAGGAGGATTGGTTCTGGGACCCCTCCTAGATACCCAAATCTCCGGAGGCTCAAGTCCCTCTTAGGAAATGACATAGTGCATGTGTTTGAGTATAACCTACACACATTCTCCTGTACACCTCAGCTCATCTGTAAATTATTAGAACGCTGAATACAATATAAATGCCACATAAATAGATGGGGTACTGTGTTGTGTGGGGCATAACGACAAGAAGAAAAGATGTCTGTGCATGTTTGGTACAGATGCAACCATCCATATTTTCTGGAATATTTTGAGCCACATTTGGTAGAATGCACAGATGGAGGACCCATGGATCAGGAGGGGCCAACAGCACACAGATGAATGATTCTCACATTTTTCACCGTGAATTTCTCCATTTTGAAGCTTTTCTGCCATGAGCATGTGCTCTCTCTATGTCCCAGGAGGGACAATAAATGCCATTTCCTGGTGTGACTGTCTTGTCTGCTGGGCTTTCTGGGCTCCAGGGTTCTCTCTCTCTCCCAGTGTCCTGGAGGCACGAATCTGGAGATGCCAGAGGACAAGGCTCTCTCCTCCTGCTCTGTACCCTTGACCAGGGCAGCCCCTGACTGCTGCCCCCAAGAAGGATTCTCAGAGCCTGAGTGGGCGCTGGGGTTGGAGGACCCTGCTCTTGGGTGGGGTATTCCCTTTGCTACTCCCTTTCTCTGAGGACTATTGAGTTTCTCCTTATTTTTTAGTTTATTTTGCTTTTGCTTTTTCCTTTGTTTTGAATCATTCCTTTCTGGGTTGTCGTACTGGTTAGCAATTTCATCACTGATGCCTCATGTTGAGTTTTCTATATATTTTAGGTTAAGAGATCAAAGTGCTGACATTTGTAATTTTTTACTTCTATAGAAATTACTTTTACAGCAAGTATCCATGTTACTCAATAGTACTATGAAATCAGTAGATGAACAAATACACACCCACACTACAGAAAATTACAATTAAACGCAGGTTGGGGGCAGAGGGGAGGGGCAGGACTGGGTGCTATCACCTAGCAGGAACAATGTAAAGGTGGGTTCAAGGCACACCTCCTGGGGAGGGGCACAACTACAACTTGGACTCTACCTAACAAGGCCAACAGGGTAACCTAATCATGTGTAGCCTCACACTAAACCAAAATTTAAAAAGAAATCATTTTTATCTAGTTTAAACTACTTCTATTATACCTAAGTTACTCTATCTAGTGGAAAATGTCTTTCACCTTATTGAGTAGGAATTCTAGCTCCTTGTTGCCCCAGGTGGGCAGTGCTCCAGGGCAGGGCTACCTGGGCTCTGACAATCTTTCCTGTGAGCATGATTTTAACTTGGGTAATTTTAGAATAATCCCTCCTCCCTAAGTTAAGCCATCAACTTGGAGTGTCGGATTGAAATACACTGAAATAAGTTTCAGATAAAAAAAAAAAATAGGAACAGTGTCCTCCTGGATTCAATTCAAAAGAATGAGCATGAAAAGAAAAAAATACCTATAATGCTCACAAAACTTAATAAATTGATTGGATTTACAAGGGTTTTTTTTTTTTTTTTTTTTTGAGACAGAGCCTCAAGCTGTCACCCTGGGTGCTGTGGCATCAGAGCTTACAGCAACCTCCAACTCCTGGGCTCAAGCGAGTCTCCTACCTCCGCCTCTCAAGTAGCTGGGACTACAGGTGCCCACCACAACGCCCGGCTATTTTTTGGTTGCAGCCATTATTGTTGTTTGGCAGGCCCAGGATGGATTCAAACCTGCCAGCTCAGGTGTATGTGGCTGGCGTCTTAGTCACTTGAACCAGAGGTGCCGAGGCTTTGCAAGGTATTTTAAAATAAAATTTAATTCAAAATGCTGAAAGCTACAGATGACTGGAAATAATGTAAAAGCAGAAAATTCAATTTTAAAATGCATATTTCATTTTGGAGTGGAAGAAACTTACATCTCAAATTATCCCTGGAGTTCTCAAAGTGGAAGAACAAAGGAAAATTTAATCTAGAAACAAAAGGAGAACCCTTTAGCAACTGTTGGGCTACGATTAACAAGTGGGTCAAGTAATTGTTATTTGATGTGATCATCCTTCTCTTTATAATATTTTATTGCTTTTAACCTTGGTTTAAGAAGTGAGAGATTCTGTTGTTGTGAAAATGATGATATGTAGAATTCCTTGGGCAGGTGGCTGGGTGGGAAAGTCTGAAATTCCAGAGAGGGATTTGGGAGTCTGGATGAAAACTTTGAGTGAGAAGAACCAAGGGCAAAAACTGAACGCCTGGGCTCCAAATTTGGGAGAAAAGGAGAAACCAGCAATGAATTTAGGAGTGTCGGACGAAATAGGGAGAAATCTAGGCGAGCTCAGTGTGTAGAAGACAGCAGTAAGAGCACGTCCAGAAGGGGCAGAAATTAACCTTGGGTGCTGCTGAGGAACCAGCTAAATAGAGACTCATCCACTAACCACACCGAGGTCACAGGGGCCCTTGATAAGGACAGCTTTTGCAGAGTGGTGAAATCAGAGAGGCTGAGTGAAGTGGAGAAGGGGGAGTAGACTATTGGACTATTTGTACAAAGCGTCGCTTTGGGGATTAGTGGCTAGAATCCTAACACTTGGACAGCAAACCAAGAGGAAAAAGAGACCCACTTACCTACGTATTTATGAGTTACAGAAAGGACACTCTATCCCCATGCCCTGAGCAAAGTTACTTTTGGTGCAAGATGTTACCACTGGAAGAAAGTAGGGAAAGTATGTCCCACTTCTCTGAAGATTCTCTTCCAACTTCATCTAAATCTATAATTGTCTTAAAATGTGTCTCAGAAGTTACCATCACAATCCTCTCAAAAACTAAAAGGTCATACTTTTGTTAGCAATCTGAAAGGAAGGGTTTGAATGTGGATATTATAACACCTCCACAAGGTGTTCCGCTTCAGGACTTGGGGAGAGGACTGCCTGTGAAGTCTGCAGGGTGAGTACAAAGTGGCAACGTGGGGTCCCTGATTCACAGGTGACTACGAATTTAAAGATGTTGACATTGGGGCATTAAGCCAAGTGTGGATATGAACATGGGGTGACCACATAGGCCACGTGGTCTCCTCCCAACAGGGGTTGGGCTTGTGCAGTTTGAACTTGTCTCTGGCATCATCAACTTGTCCTCATTGGGGGGTGGGGGGTGGGCAGAAAAAGGGAGAGAAGGCTGGGGCTTGAAAGCTGTCAGCAGTGAGACACCAAGAAGGAGACAGACCCTTGACTTCACCTCTTTCCAGTCTTTGTCCCCCGCCACCATCTCGGTGATCCCCACCTGCCTGTCTGATTTAAATTATCCCTCCTCCCCCTAAGCCCAGTCCCCCTTACTAAGCTGTACCTTTTTTCCAGAGCTCGTATCACCTTCAGATAAAATACCTACCTTACTTTTATTGTGTTTCTTGTCCATCTCCTTTCACGAGAAGTAAACTCCAGGGGAGAAGAATTTCGGTCCATTTTGTCCAGAAAGCAACGTCACGCCCATATTTAGTGACCAGGAATATTTGCTGCTGAATGAGTGTAAGCCGTCTGTGTTCCCTGGCTACAGAATACCTGCCTCCTCTCGGAAGTGAGTCTTCAGGGACCCAGCCGCACACCCCTCCTCCCTCTTTAAAAGGCAAACATTGCACGGGCTTCATATTATTCAACACTAAGGTCAGGTCTTTATTATTTTTTTTTAATCACTTTTGGCCACAAGACCAGAGGCCAAGCATGAAGGCAGAAGTGTCTCCTTTAAAGTATAAAATGGAAGACGGCAAAAATTAGAGAGAGACTGAGTAGAAGAATAGGCAGCATTTTCAGGCTGATTTTATAAAGGCAGCCATCAGCCCCCACTGTGCCACTGTCACTCGGGATTCTCAAGTGGCTCTCAGGCTGATTGTTAGAGGAAGAGAATGATTGGTCTTAAGATGATTTACGCCTCCCAGGAATCTGAAATTCATGGATTGGCTGGAAGGCCAAGGGTGCTTGTGGAGTGATAGGGGGTGGGGTAAGTGATCATGGGAAAAAGAGGGTTCCCCAAAGAAAAAAGATGCAGAAATGAGCACACAGGACAGAGGCATGGAAACCCTCAGGGCTTCCCCAGGGTCCTTACCTGCCAGGGCTGATCAGCTCACTGCTGATTTGAGTCTAATAAGAAGTCTGAACTTTGGACTTCATTTTAAGTTTATGGATAAAACTAGTCTCATGCCAACTCATCTTTCTTTCTTTATTTATTTTTTTTCCAACTTATCTTTCTCCTGGTACTTGTTTATTAAGCTTTAGAGATAGGAAAAAAGTGAAATAAAAGGCTCCTTCCCAGAGACACAGATGTGCAAGATCTCTGCCCTTTACCACCCACCGAGAAAGTTCTATCCACGCGTCACAGTGCGGTTAAAAAGGCAGCACGTGCGGGAGAAGCCCGAGTGTTTCCTTCATTATTTGGGTTCTGAACTTCTGGACTGCTTTATGCCACCTGCTGGAGCGAGATAAGGGAGCAAAAATAAGTGGGAAAAAAGAAAATAAAAGATACAGAAAGTTCAGCTGTCTCTGCCCTACGCCGCCAGTGTGCCACGTGAAATGCCATCTCTTCATTTGGTGGTCCTCAGTCTGGAATTTGGACATGGCCTGCTCCCTTTCCCCAGCCCGCCAGCCTCCTCTGCAGATCAGGGATGTGATTCCATCTCACTCATTATACAGAATGGAAAGGGAGGTATACCAGAAAATGACGCTTTCAACCTTTGAGACTGAAATATGTTAAAAGAAAAGGCAAAGATCATTAATCATTGCTTGGAAACACTGATGAGTTTTTACCTTGGGAATTAAAGTTACATAATCAGATAATTATGCTATGCATAATATGTCAAACTTTAGGCTATGTACTGGTCCCAACATTAGCCTCAGAAGAAAATATTCAGCAGACCGTACCCAGCCCCTGCAGTGGGAACATCCCACACCACGTGGTTCAGAAAGTAATTGTAGCACTCGCTAAAAAACTTAACTGCATTTCAACACCACTGAGAAGAGCTAGGATAGATTTCTTCCACATTATGATAGATTTCCATCACGTTGGAAATACCAGTAAGTCCAATAAAGGATTAGAGAAACAAAGAAATCTTACCCTAGTATAGGGAGACGTGGACTGTTCCCAGGAGGGACTGGTATGACCCCTGCCTATTTTTGGCCTTTACAAATGGGAGTTTGTCACGTCAGTATTCTTTAAAGACCCTTTTATTACTGTTGTTTCTTTTTTGTAGTAGTGTTCATAGGTGTCCAGATGAAGAAGAGTCAGAGGGAGAGATTACGTAAAACCCTGGCCTCTGATTGAAGGGGGCTCGGGGCATTTTCCCCCAAAAGAGGGTGATGTACTTTGCACAGAGGGAATCTTTGTGGGAAAGAGGGTGCAGGGGGGTATTGTTATTGTCAACCCTCAGCCCCTCTTCCTGCGGGAGGAGTATCCCTCCCTCCCCCACACCGTCAGACTGGCTTTGGCCAGCAGGTGGGAGGTGAGCAGCTCTGTGGGCCACACCTGAGCAGAGAGGATTTAAGCACTACTGAGTGTTGATCTCACATCTCTGGTTCTTTGTCTCTTGTCTGCTTCAGTCCTAGAATGAAGATATGTAATAGAACTCACAGATAACATAAAATGTGAGTGAGAAATAAACCAGAGATTTGGGGGTTGTTTGTTACGGTAGCAGAGCAAGTATAGTGAAAGCTGACAGATTCTGGGATGACCCAGCTGCTTGCTTGGTTGAGCACTCACACAAGACTAAAGCAAGGCTGTGTTTACAAACAGCAGGTCAATATGGTCAAAGGTTTTGTCAGAGTGTAAAAAGTCTGGGAAATGCGGGGTTGGCAGCATTTAAAGAAGACATCTGGATTATAGACTGAAGCTTAGACTGCAGCGCTGATGTGGGCTGCCCTACTGTTGTTTAACTGCAATCATCAAGCTCTAAGAATTCGGAATGCTTTTGAATTTAGGAGGATCATAGCAATTGGAACTTACTTGCACTCCACATAACTATAATGTGTGCTGCATGTGATTTTCTCAGGGTGTAATCAAAAATGACTTCTTAAAAATGCAGCAAAATTCAGAGGGTTTGTTAGCTGAATATATCTGTAATTTTAGAATGGCAGGCCAAACCATAACTAACTGGAAGGTTATTCGATTTCTCTCTTGCTTTCTGTAAGTTAGCTTTGGTGGGGGTGACAGACTGCTATTCTTTGTTCTGTTACTCTTCTTACCCTGAACAAAAATAGTAAGACTTCAAGAGATTCTTTTATTCTAGTCAATATTAAAACTCACGTATTTAAAGGCATTTGGATAAACCGCATGGAAGGTTATCGCTCTTCTGCGATCCGTGGGCTCTAAACAGAAGTTTGATGCAGCCTGTCGGTGTTCTTGTTAGAGCATCAGTAACCTTGGCTTTGGGGAAGGGAGGCTGGATGAAGACGGATGAGTGGTGGACTCTGCCAGTCAGGGCCCCACTGCCAATTGAGGCTGCGGCACAGGCGCCAGAGGCAGCGCCACCCAAATGCAATTACAGACACAGCGGCCAGAACAGCTGTTCTCGGCCCTCTCGGAGCTGCGGCCCCAGCACTGCTGCTGACTCTTCATCATTCCAATGCGGCGTGCTGCTTTGTTTCTTTGACACATGCTGCAGTGACAACATTTTCCAAAGAATGATCCATAATGTGTTAGACTCCATAGTTGACTTGCATGTTTCAAACATTTTTAATTGCAGATGTTTAGAAAGTTAGCATATTTGAGTAACGCCCTGATAGGAATAGAGGCATGCTCTAATTCACCTGAAGTCAGTAGGAAAAAGGGAGGCCCGCATTTACCTTAGGTTTCCCTAAATATAAACACTTCATACTCCTTTGGGTATAAATATAAACCTATCATCCATTAATTTACTTAAGTAGTTTTGGTCTCTATATACTGTATTTTGCTACATATAATGTGGACTTTTTTACCTAAATTTTTAAGGAAAAACTAGGATGTGCATTATACATGGGTAGTACTAATTCTGCATCTAGATTAGGGTTTTTATATCTTTTATTTATGCTTATGCATTAAAAGCGTAACTTGAGAAAGCAATAACATCCATATGCAAAATGATGCCCTGGTATATGGTAATTGCACCCCCTGCGTGCGATCCCTCTTCCCAGCCACCCCCTCGCCAGCAGGCACTGCAGTGGCAGAGCCTCGGGCCCACCTGGCTGATGATGCTGGAAGCTGTCACTGCATCTTTCTCTTTTTTTAATTGAGACAGAGTCTCACTATGTCGCTCTCTGTAGAGTGCTGTAACGTCACAGCTCATAGCAATCTCCAACTCTTGGGCTCAAGTGATTCTCTTGCCTTAGCCTTCCAAGTAACTGGGACTACAGGAGCCTGCCACAATGCCTGGCTATTTTTGTTATTGTTGTTGCAGTTGTTATTGTTGTTTAGCTGGCCCAGGCAGGGTTAGAACCTGCCAGCCTCAGTGCACATGGCCGGTGCCATAATCACTATGCTACTGTTGCCGAGCCAGCCACTGCCATCTTGGAAGCAGACACACCAGGGAAGGTGATGTGATAGTTACAGTGGCACCTCGTGAAGTGTCTGCACAGCGGTGCCCCCTCTGGGGAGAGGCATGAGGTACAGATGCTGCAGAGAAGCCAGAGAGTCCAGGCTGCAGGTGAGAGTGGCTGGGTGATCTGAATACCCAGCCCACCCACCCAGCTGTCCCTTCCCAGGCACCCCCACACCTCCACATCCTCTCATTTCCTGTTCCCACCCATGTGGGAGGAAGATCCCTGAGCTGGGGTCTGGGAGACCTGGGTTCTGAGATCTGTTTCTATTAGTAGCCCACTGATGTGACCTTGGGCCTCAGTCCCCATGAAGTTTCTGTCTGTGAGGGCATCAAAGTTCAGGGGTACCTGAGCCCACAGATTGTCATTTCTACCTGGTGACTTTTCCAACCCCCACAGTGTTGGCCTAGTATAATTTCCCAACTTGCCAGTAGGAAGAACCATCTAAGATGCTTGTTAGTGGAACGGATTCCCAGGTCTTTCCCCGGGAAGAGCTGATTCTGCAGGTTTGATTTTGTAAGATTTTCGAGTTTAGGAAAGGCTGGTGTCATTCACTCTGACATTACTGAGAGCCCAAGGTCTGGACGGCTCAAGGGGGTCACAGTCTAGTCACTCCACAGAAATGTAAAGACAGAGTGCTTCACCGTGGTGTCATTAGGGAAGCCTCCTCCTCAGTGCAGGATCTCAGGGGCCTGAGAGTGGGGCAACTGTGTGAGAGACCAGGCAGCCTGGAGAGGGCCGGGGTCCACTGTCAGGAGCCCGGGGCAGGCAGGGCCGGCCCTGGGCCCTCACACCAGCTTCCCAGGAAATAATCCCACTGGTTTCTCAGTGGAGTGGCCATGGCCATGTTGCCACTGACGGACGTGGATGAGAATGGAAAATGGGAAGATGTGGAGATGAGGGTGGCTCGGGAAGTGATAGTTGGAGGAGGTCAGGGACACAGGTCGTCTGGACCTCTGTCACTTGCTGCCTGGTGTCACTCCTGACTTCTCCCAGGGGCTGACTTCATGCCTCATGCCTCTCATGAGAGAAGGGGGTATGACCACAAAGCCACTCCACCCTCCTTTAAAAAATGAAAATGTCTCCGTTGTCTTTTATGGCTGAATAATAGTCGATGGTATACACATTCCACAGTTCATTAACTACGACTTGGACTTTGCCTTACAGATGCAAACAGTGTAAGCTAATCTTACGTATCCTCATATTAACCTGAAAAATAATTATACACATACATACATACATAAAATTAAAGTAAATGATTTTTTTTCTGAAAGTTTGGGCAAAAAATGTGGGTATGCATTATACATGGGAGTGCATTATACACAGCAAAATATAGTGTGCATGTTGGTGTGTGTGTGCACAAAGAGTGCCAAAATAATGTACACACATTTTAAGAAAAGAAAAAAGCTGCATTAAATGTGTACTATTCATGTCACATTCGACTTCTGCAATAATAAAAGGTGCTCACTGTGACTTGTATTCATCTTCTTATTGTTATATATTGAGTATTATAATTTTAATACTTTTTCCTTTCTTAAAATTTTTAGCACTTTCTCTATGTGTATGTGTTTGTGTGTAGATATATATACATATATATTCAATTTACACCTCTCTTTTATTAGGGCAATGTTATCTGCTATAACAAGTAAGCCCAACCTTTTGATTGGTAAATATCATGGAATTTTGTTGTTATTCGTATAATAGTCCAACAAGAAATTCCTGGTCAGGAGACAGTTTTCCTCATACCTATGTCTGTGGCCCCAGGATGCCCTGGGTACTATGACATACCCCATGAAAGTCTGTTTCTAACCAGCAGATGGGCAAAAAGTGGAGAAAGCTCATCTGCTCGCTAAACACCCCAGCTGAAAGGTGACATACATCACTTCCACTCACATCTTTTTGGAGAGAACTTGATCATGGCCAGACTTGACATAAACTTGGGCTGAAACATGATGCACCAGGTTGGGCAATCCTCCACCAAAAACGTCTCCGTTTTATGGAGAGGGAGCCCTTTGAGGGTAGCTTACTAGCTTTCTCTACTACAAGTAACTTGTGGGGTAATAAGTTTTTACCCACATATTTTAAAACGCTGGCCTTCTTTTTATGTAACTATTATGTCAATCCTGTTTCAAAACCCAAGGGGTAACTTCTGCGTAGGCCGTGGAGTTATTAACATTCTGACTTCATCTTTCTCTACAGACAGTTTATATTCTAGTTCTCAGAGTAGCACTTGCTAATTAATATTCAATTCCTACTACTGGGCCCACTTGGAAAGTTTCCATTTATACCCATAATTTGGGGTTGAAGACAAACATAATATCCCGCAAATCACATACCATTTCTCTCATAAACCATAAAAACACTGCATATGATGGCCCAGAAACTGGTTCCCCAGGAAGGAATAATTCCCAACTCTGTACTTTGTCCATTTATCCACTCAGACATTTCCATTATTCTCCTACCAGAGGCCAGGCATCAAGTCTCATTTACCACTCTCCCACCATTGTTAACTATTTAATTTTTAATGTGAATTTGTTAGAAACTTTCCAGAGGACAATAAATCTCATTAACTGATTCTGCACCCCCACCTCTGTGTCCTCTCCTCTATTCATTTCCTCAAAACACTTTGGCCTCTTACTGGCCAGGCAAGAAGCCATTCTCTCCAGTGCTTTCTGTACTAAAGTGCAAAGATTTGGTGACCAGTGGTCTATCAAGTTTGGAAGTTCTCTTTACCCCTCACTGGGCTTCCCGCCTCTCTGGATCTCATCCTCTCCAATATCGCCTTTCCTTATCTTCTTCCTTCTCTGTTTCCCAGTTCTCCTGGCCAGGTCAGTGGTGGGCCCCCGCCCTTCTCCCTGGGATCCGCACCTCAGCCCTTCCCCTCTGCCCTGTCCTTGTCAGAAGCTCTCCCTTCCCTCCTGGACAGACTGGCAAGCGACGTCTCTAGTCAGCCATCTCACTCCTCTTCACGAGTTTTTCAAATCTTCATCTTTACTGCCCCCAGCCAGAATATCATATGTTATCTGCATATGTGCACTAATTTTTCAAATGTACACAGATATAATGATTATGATAAAATATAAATTTAATTTAAAAACTCACTAAATTCATAAAGCTTTTTGTACGCATTGTGATCAATATTTACTAAAGCAACAACTGCCATTACATGGGGGTCCAGGAAAAATATGTATGATAAAAATATGGCTTCGTGTTCAAAGCAGCTGGGAATCACTAGGCTAGATGATGATGATGATTATTATTATTAGAGACAGAGTCTCACTTTGTCACTATAAGTAGAGTGCTGTGGTGTCACAGCTCACAGCAACATCCAGCTCTTGGGCTTATGCTCTCTTGCCTCAGCCTCCTAACCAGCTGGGACTACGGGTGCCTGCCACAACACCTGGCTATTTTTTTGTTGCAGTTTGGCCGGGACTGGGTTCAAACCCACCACCCTGGGTATATGGGGCCAGCACCCTACTCACTGAGCCACAGGCGCCACCCAGCTAGATTATTTCTTAAGGCCTTTTCAGCTTCACAATTCTATTATTTAAAGATGGAAACACGTAACATCTCCCTCCCTTTCTTCCATCCTCTCTTTCTCTTTCTTTCTATAAAAAAGCAATGCTGATTTATAATAAATGCGTATATTCTCTTAAAAAAATAAAGTGTAAACATTTAGTTGGTTTTCTTAGGGTGACACAGGGACTCATAGCATCACAGACCATACATTTCCCCTCCTTCCACTCACCCAGGGAATCCACTAGCCCTTCAGCTCTTTGGGGGAGAAAGCCATCTTATTGCACAAAGGTTTATATCTTACCGTTTTTTATTATCCTGTGGTGCCCTGCTCCTCAGAAATGGGAAAGAAGTCCATGCTAATGACTCGGTAACAAAGTCAGATTGATTTCCAATTTCCTTTTGTTCTATTTCAAACCCAGTTGAAGGAGAACTTAATTCAATTGTCAGCTGATAGAACACTAAAAGTAATTATTGATGATAGATTATAGTATGATTTCCAGGGTATAGGAGGGAAAAGAGTTCAAATAATTGATTAACAGTGTAATAACAATATCACTCTATTTCCATCTATTTATGTAGATGAATTTTCCAAGCGCTTGAACTTGTATAACCAATAAATAGGAATAGAATTGATGCTACATTATTCTTCATTTCAGCCATAAGTAATATTCATCCGGGGACATATGAACTAAAAGAAAATAAAGAGGTGGCAGCGCCTGTGGCTCAAGGAGTAGGGCGCCAGCCCCACATGCTGGAGGTGGTGGTTCAAACCCAGCCCTGGCCAAAAACTGCCAAAAAAAAGAAAGAAAGAACGAAAAAGAAAATAAAGAGGAAAAAGCAAAAATAGGAAATAGACAAAACCCCCACCCATTTCACTGAGTGCATTTTTCAATAAAATATTATGTTTTTTCATATAATTATTAAAATTTGTTAGCATTGTTATTTTTGTTCCATTGCATAATGGAAATTATGGCAATGATAACAGAATTCACAAGTAATTATTTAAAATATAGAGCAGGATATTTAAACTATCATGTGTTAGAGAATTAAATTTAAGTGCATGCCCATATTTATATTACAGAAAAGTATAATGGAAATGAAAATTTAATGAGTGAAATAAATGATGTAAAACTTTTCCTGCAAGAGTTTGTTCATATAGTTTAAAAATAGTGGATGGTGGATATCAAATTACTTTGAAATTTAGATTCCATTGACCCTATTTACAAAAGAAGCTATAAAGTTTTTATTCAAAATTTCTAATGCTTAGAGGACATGAGAAATTATAGTATGTCCTTGTAATTATGTAGATGCATAAAAAGACATTTTGGATATTAATCTAAAATGTGTGAAAAGATAACATAGGTTTTCAAAATTCTCTTGGGAAAAACATTTGAAAATTCTCATCATGGTTTGGGGAGCATTCTTTCAGGACTGTGGAAGTGTACAATTCACATTATGAACTGGAAGATGAGCCTTAGTTTAAACTCCGCTGAAACTGATTCTCCAGAAAGCTGTCATAATAACACCTGCCCTAATTTTTCTGTGCCATTGTGGCTATCACTGCACACTCAGAGACACTTGTCCTTATTGCCTCTCTGGGTAATAGATCATAAGCTCCTTCAAAGCATGGGGAGTTTCCTCTTCTCTATCCTCTGGCAGTCTCCAGCTTTATGCTTTACACCCAAATACTTCCATACGGTGTTACCTTGGCGGTCCCGTGTTCCTCTGTTCCATCTGACTGTATTACGTATATCTACATTATCCCCCTTTTGTAGATGTAGAAACCGAGGTTCAGAGAAGTTAAATACATTTCTGAAAGTCATACAGCTAATAAATGATAATGTCTGGATTGAAATATGCACAGGTGAGATTTGGAGTACTGCAAGTACGGTCTGTGTTTGGGGTAATCATCACCTGAGTTGCCTACACTAACCAGCAAGCACTTTTTAGGTGACAATGAGTCATTTATAAACCTGTACTTTTTTTTTTGCTACAGGGCCGGGCATGGTGGCTCACACTTGTAATCCCAGCACTTGAGAGGCTGAGGCGGGTGGATTGCCTGAGCTCACAGGTTCAAGACCAGCCTGAGTCAAAGCAAGACCTCATCTCTAAAAATAGCCAGGCATTGTGATGAGCACCTGTAGTCCCAGCTACTTGGGAGGCTGAAGCAAGAGAATCACTTAAACCCAGGAGTTTGAGGTTGCTGTGAGCTATGATGCCATAGCACTCTATCAAGGGTGACAACATGAGACCTTGTCTCAAAAAAAAAAAAAATTGATATACATATATTTTGCAAATCTTTGTAAAACAACAAAGTATTATATTAGTTATTCAAGGTGATGCAGAAAGGGTTGGCTGTTCATGGAAATTGCTCAGAAGTCAAATAAATAGGTATAAAAAATAGTTTGCTCAATTAATTTTATTGGCTCCATGAATGAATAAACTACCAGTTCAATCTCCCTGGCTCATCTGTCAGGTGCTCACAGCCTCCTTACCGAGAAAATGAAACGTGTCCATTAGATGTGCTAATGAAAAGCAGCAGCGCCGAATGAGACCAGAACGGAAGAGCACACACTCCAGCGACAAAACACGCCCCAGGATGCTCATCACATACAAGCTTCACTCTACCCAAATCTTATTTTTTTTCTTTTTCTTAGTCACTTCCTTCCCTTCACAGATGCCACAGACCTTCTCAACTGTCCTGTTGCTTCCAGCACCAGTCTGGTCCAACCCACAGGTTCAAGACCAGCCTGAGTCAGAGCGAGACCTCATCTCATCCCCAAATCCCTCTCAACTCAAAGGCTCCTTCCAGCCCCCTTGAATTCTTCCTACTAGTCATGTGTTTGCCTCACCAGAATTCTTCACCTAGCACTGGTAATCGACCCTATGTCTTCTTCTTTTTTGACATGTACTGATTCAAAAACCTTCCCCTTGATGAGAACTTTTTCATTTTATAACTCTGACTTTTCCAAAAGTCAGATTCTCTCTCTTCTGAACATTTTTAGATCTGTAAAAACAACCAAACACATTTAGAGTGATGCTTGAATGGATGGATTCCTGAGAAGCGCATCTAATCAAGTGTAACCAATTTGCCATGCCCTGAAATCATAGCATATCATGCTAGAAGGAGGGACGCTGTGGGAACACTTCCAGAGTCAGGAGATCTTGAACCTACAGCAAACCACCGGCCTCCTTATTTGGGGAGCACACATTTTTCTGAACTGGTCCACATTCCACTTGCTCAGTCATGTAAAACAAAGTGGAAGAAAAAGAAAGATTCAATTAGACGTCACTTGGGAATTTCAAGGAAAAGAGATATTAACTTCTCTGCTCATAAAATCCTCCAACTACAATTATGATGAATTTGAATGATTAGTAACAACTCCTCAGATTTAAAAAAAATCGGACTGCTTGATCATTGAATCGGAACAGTAATGCTTTACTATTTAAATAGAAGTTGTTAGAAATTGAGCTTTTAAGTTTATGGTTTTATATTAATAAGATTAATATGAATAAATAGGGTTAAGCTTTGTATTTGTAGCATAGAATCATACACATGAAAATGCTCAGTTTGCCATTTAAATGATTAGCATCTAGAGCATTGCATATAAATGTATACACAGGTTCATACAGAGGTTATATATTTAGGTCGTATTGTTGATAACATTTTTGCCCTAAAAGACTGGCTCTGAAATAAGAGTTTTCACTTTTCAAAAGAAATGCAAATATTTGCCTATTTGCTGTTCATTTTCACCATATCAAAAAAATGCCTGAAGGGTTACTTGCCTTCAGATTTTCTTAACAGTAAACAGTGTTGGCAGTGAAAGCCCTCCTGTGTTTTGCTGCAAATCTGAATTTGGGGGCCTGGTGGATAGAGGTGCTTCTGTATCCCGTGCTGCAAATGGCTTGTGTGAGATCACCTCTCCAAGGGCACCCGGCACGGTCGATGACAAGTGTCTACTCCTGCACTTCTGGACAAGCACCTTCTCTGCTGCTGTGAGCTCAGGGAACAATGGGGCCTTAAGTTCTCCCACTTGTTCTAGGAGATGAACACCATCCTTGAGACACAGTTTGCCTGACAAAGCTACTCAGGAAGTTAAGGTCCTTTTGTGATTCTTTAGCTCTCAAAGGAAACAACATTCTCAAAAGTGGTCAGCTCCTAAAGGCTAAGGGGATTACTTTCCCTGTGCCCTTGGCCCCCCAACCATTGATTGGAGGATGTAGACTCGATTTACGCGGACCATGATGGGAGGTGAGAAGCTCATCAGGTCTGAGCACACAAGGGTGTGGCCTGCTGCAGAGGTGGCTCATTCTGCTAAACCCAAGGTCAGTAACGATCATGAATTAATGGTAGGAAGGTGCCTGGGGAACAGAGGACAAGATTGCTTCACAGGCTGGGGATTGGACCTTGATGAAGCGGCTGGCAGTCCCCACACTTCCTGGACAGCTCGCTAGTTAGGAATACATCAAACTGAAGAAAAAAATGCAAACTGTCCTTACTGGTTTCATGAGTAAATGTCCTCCAGGGATGTGTGCTTAAAAGTTCCAGGCTAAGAACCTTTTGTCTATATAGTTGGAAGGAAGATGGTATGGAAAAGACCACGTGCCCTGGGAAGTTAGACGTCAACAGAATAATCCAATCAACAACAATAATATCATTTTACATGTTGTATCACTTCTGATTAGGCTTAGCTGCATGGGAGAGAAATCCCTAATTACCAGTGTTTCATCTGAATAAGAAAGCAGGCCTGAGGTAGGCTTTGAGGGCACGTGTGGGCCTGCTGCCCTGAGTCTGTGTCCCACTGCCACCTCTGCTGGCCCTGGAGTGTATCTCAGGATCCCAGTGTCCCAGCAGGCTGCTACAGGTACAGCCACCACAGACAACAGCCAGGGAGGAAGAAGGTGCCCCCTCCACTTAGAGTCACTTCCGGGAAGTATGATAAGGTTCTGCTTATTTCCCTTTCATTGGCCAAAGCACAGGACCACATCTAGCTTCAAGGGACATGCAGAAACAGTCATTTGGCCTGGTGGTAAAGAGACTAGAACAAAGAATTGGGGTCTTATTATTAAGGAAATGGGGGGAGTAGATACCGTGAGGCCACATAGAATTATAACCCCTCACTCGGTAAAGTACATTAAATTAGGGCCTGCTGTTATTTATTTATTTTTCTTGAGACAGTCTCATGCTGTTGCCCAGGCTAGAGTGCAGTGGCATCAGCCTAGCTCAGAGCAACCTCAAACTTCTGGGTCAAAGTGATCCTCCTGCCTCAGCCTCCCAAGTAGCTGGGACTATAGGCACCCGCCACAGTGCCTGTTTAATTTTTCTGTTTTGTTTGTTGTTTGTTTTTTAGTAGAGACAGGGTCTCAGTCTTGCTCAGACTGGTCTCAAACACCTGAGCTCAAGCAATCCTCCCACCTTGGCCTCCCAATGTACAACCTCATACTTCTGGGTTAAAGTGATACTCCTAAGATATAGGCATGAGTCACCATGCAAGCCTGGGCCTGCTTTTTGAGAACAAATCTTCTCTCTTAAACCTGTCCTATTATATAACCAGGAACAAAGTAAATGAAGAACGCTTGCCTGCTCATGATAATGATAAATAGAATTATATTCTGGCTACAGCTTATTTGAAACCTAATAAACTCACTAATTATATCCTGAATCATCAAGTTTCTAAAGAACCTTGATATTATAAAGATGGCCATAAAATTAAAATAGAATTCTTGCTAAGTTATATGAAGGCATTTTTCATTATTGAAATTTATTTTGTCAAAAAGGATAAAGAAATGATTTTCTTCTGGGTAGACACCTAGTAATGGGATTGCAGGATCAAATGGATGGTCTACTTTTAGCTCTTCAAAGATTCTCCATATTTTTTTCCAGAGAGGTTATATTAGTTTGTAATTCCACCTGCAGGGTAAGGAAAGTGGTGGGAGGGGGCGAAGAGAGGGATTGATAATCTCTCGCCTTCTGGGCACAATGGAAGAGTTTACAACACACTCCCTGGGTAAGAGCTCAACTACAACTTCGGCTTTACCTAACAAGAGCAAACAGTGTAACTTAATCATTTGTACCCTCATATTAATCTGAAATTTTTAGAAAAAGAATAAAGAAAAAATGGCAATAAAGGAAAGTTATATTTAGCAGTCTAAAAGTTCTGAAAATCACTTACTAAAGCTTTTTATACTAGTGTTAGGGTTCAAATCATAGAAATATTAAACTATTTATTTTCTAGGGGGAAGGGATACTTTTATTTCTCCCAAGCCCCTCCCCTAAATACACATACACAAACACACACAATGAAATTTTTCCTTTGAATTCTAAATCTGGCTTCCATGACAACCACAGAAACAACACACACTCTCATTGGGTTATGCTGGTTCCATTTGTTTCTCAATAAAATGGTGTATTTTAGTCCCAGGAAGTCAGGGATGACGGATAGAGTCTCAGACTAGAGGTCAGAAGGCTGATTTCTATTCTCAGCCTCCAACATTGATTTGTGTGGCACAGGCTAGTTACTTAAAGTCTTTGGTTTTAAATCCACTTTCTATAAAACTTAGCTACTTCCATTGGATAGCTTCCCCCTCATACACAGTGGGTATTAACTGGGGAGTGTACCATGAAAACCCCCGAGAGCCTCACACTCTGGCACTGGCCGCCCTAATCTTGTTAGGTAGGTAACTCCTCCATATTCCATGATTGAGTTCAGTCCCTGTAATCAATACATTGCAATGTTCTCTTCCTGGCATGTGCTCCTGTTTAGCTATCTGAGAAATCACAGGCTTGATATCTTTAAAACTTTACGAAATTACTTGGATTTATATGTACTTAAATTATAAGAAACTTTATAAGCCTCTCACAGGCAGGGGACAGGGAAGTGTGCGTCCCTGGACTCCATGTGGAATTAGATGAGACTGAGAGGGTGCAAGGGAAGCTCTGGACTCCAGACCTCAGGTCCCGGGAATGGAGGGCACCTGGGCTGGGCCCAGTGACCTTTTCCTTGTCATTCCAAATGAATCTCCTGCCACATCTAAACATGGTACAATTGTCAGTTGCTGTGTTACTATAAAGTTCTGAGATAAAATTTCCCATGTCAAAATGAACCAGGCTGCTAAGAATATTTTTGATTCACCCAGAAACTTTAAGACCACCTATATATAATTCCATGACTGAAAAACCAACTTGTTAAGATATTTTTAAATGAGTGTTAAAAATGGGACTATGTGAAGGATTAAGTAGCACAGATCCTTACTTGGTGCTGTTCTAGAAGCAAACCCAAGAATGGTTCACAGAGGTAATAAAAACCTAAGTGCTGAGGATTATCATGACGTTTGAAACGAAAATTGACATCTCTCTAGATAGTAGACTTTAGAGTCAGACAGACCTACGTATACATTTTACCTTTGGGTCTTACTATTTGGCCAATGATTTAACCTCTCTGAGCCTCAGTTTTCTCATCTGTAAAGTGGAAATAATGTCTGTTTCCTAGGTTTGTGGTGGTTAAAAGATATAACTGATGAAAAAACAGCTAGCCTTCATACGCTTTCAAAGGTTATTTCCCTTTTCCTTAGAAGTTGTTTCAATGGAAATAGGAAATACATCCCATGCAGGTGTGTGTTAAACATGTCATACAATAGAAAGAGATCGAGTTCTGTGGTCAGCACAAAATCTGGCAGAGCCCAGACAACGTCCCTTTCTGTCCCTCCATGTTCTCTATACAATCCTCTGGGGAAACGTCTTTACCCTGTAGACATTTAAAGAAAATGTTATGGCAACCGTGGCAGGTGTGGGGACACAAGACTTTGTAGGGGGAGAGAATATTCCAGAGGTGACTTTGTCTTAGTTCTGTCCCTTCTACAAAATAGTATCAATGACCACCCCCCAATTCCTGGAGCTTCAGGATGGCATGTGAGTGTAAAGTTTAAGAAGGCAGACGCTGAGCTGTGCTGGTGACAACATGGGCCCACTTGCTTTCTTGTGCCACCCTTGGCATCTGTGGGCACTGAGCACAGTTCTGGGAGCCACGTGTGATCCTGGATTAATTAAAGAAAAAGAGCCCATTGAAGCCTCCTCTGAGGACAGGGCTTTATTTCCAAGTCCTTTTCTTCCTGGATCTAGAAGCCACGTTGTTCACATTGCTGGCTCCCTTCACGCCCCTCTCATACGACTGTCATTAATTTTGCTGGGGAACATACACTAACACACAGTGATGACATAATGAGGACTCCGGCGGGAGAGGGCGCGCCCCCTCTGCTGATCTCACCCCGCCCCTCAACAGCACACATATGTCAGAGGCTGCAGACGGAGCTGGAGCCTTCTTTTGCCAACATTCCTTTTAGAATATTGGCAAAGATCTCAAATGTCAGTGTGTAGGGGCGACAGGCAGAGATTTGTGAGCACATGTGTGAATGTGAAAAAAAAAAATGTATGCTGGATGAAGAATCTGATCCACGGGCTGCTCTGGAGCCTGTTGCTAGGGTGGGCAATGCACCCTCAGCCCTCCTGCCCTTCCATGGGAATGCTGCACGCTGGGGATTCCCACCAGGGTCATCCAGCGCTGGCCCCAAATCGACTCCTCCTAGAAGCCTTTGCAACTGCCTTGCTCAAAGCTGTTCTTCCATCACACCGCTGTTCCCAAGAGCCCCTGAAAACTGGCCACCTACACATGAGGAAGGGTGGTTTAATCCCCAGTTGGTTCATCTTTCTCTGAGTCTATGCTTGACCAGCCCCCTTAGAGGCCCGAGTCCTGTGGCATGTGTATCCTGGCAAAGGGCATCTTATGGTCAGCCTTCCTTAGGTAGGCTGAGGGGTCCTGAGAAGCCTGGTGCATTGTCATTCCTCTTGGTGAGGACACATGGATCAAAACCACGATGACAACAGGAGGGAATGAGACACCTTAGTGCACAAAGAGAAACCAGTTCCTCCAACCTTGTAATTAAAGAATTGCAAGTTAACTTAATTGTAAAACATCTCTGTGATGTAGTGGTGCCTCAGTGGCTTACCTGGGTTGGGCAAGCTTCCAGAGCCTCAGTTTCCCAATATGAGAAATACAGAACGTGAAACCAATCCTCCAGACCTGTTGAGAGAATTACTAACCTAGCACCCAGCACAGAATGGAGAAAATGGTTGGCCGATTATACATCCACGTAAAAAAATTATTCTGACCCCTATGTTGCAGTAAACAGAAAAATCAATTAGGCATAGAGTGCAAGTCTAAATGCAAATTGCAAAACAATAAATCATTTATAAGAAAATACAGGAGAACATATTTATGACCTATTTATGACCATGGAGTAGGCATGGATTTTTTCAAATAAGACCTACAAGATGATAATCATAAAGAAAGAATGATAAATTGGAATGACATTATAATTAAAAATTTCTGCCTATTGAGACACCATTAACAGATTGAGGAGGAAATTCATGGAATAAGAAAAAGTTTTGTATAATACACATCTGAAAAAACATTGCATCAAGAATATATGAAGAACTGCACACAAATCATCAAGAAAAATGGTACACAATCCAACAGGCAATGGGCAAAAACTAGAGCAGGCACTTCATTAAAAAAAGAATGCCTTTTTGGCTTTTTGAGACAGAGTCTCACTCTGTTGCCCAGGCTAGATTGGAGTGTGATGACAGCCTAGCTCTCAGCAACCTTAGACTCCTGGGCTCAAGTGATCCTCCTACCTTAGTCTCACTAGTAGTTGGGACCATGGGCACCTGCCAAGATGCACAGCTTAATTTTTCTATTTTTGAGTAGAGACAAAACTTCACTGTTACTCAGGCTCATCTGGAACTACTGAGCTGAAGTGATTTTCCTGACTTGGCCTCCCAGAGTGGCAGGATTATAGTCTTGAGCCACCTCCAAAAAGAATACTTCAACCAAGTGGCAAATAAGCATACGAAAAGATGCTCAAGAAGCAGCAGAGAAGTGTGAATAAGAGCAGAAGAGGATATCACCACACACCCACTAGATGGCAAAAATGTAGAACAGAAAGTACCCAGGCTAGTAAGGATGTGGAACATGTAGAGCCCTCCGGAGGGCTGGCAGTAGTGTCCCTGTGCCAGAAACACGTTTGGCAGTAACACCAAGGCTGAGCCTGCCATGTGCTGTGGTCCGGCTACTCCCCTGCAAGGTGTACACCCAATAGGATTGTACAAGTTTGGTCATCAGAAGACGTGGATGAAAATGGTCATTGTGGCACCACTTGTAATTGTCCCAACTGGTTCCAACTAGTCAAATGCCCGTCAGCAACGGAATGGACATATGGGCATCTGTATCCACACATGGAATGCCACGCAGCTGGCATGATGAATGAGCTACGACTACACGCAGCGACATGAATGAAACCAGCCGTAACACACAAAGGTAATCGGCTTAGCAGTCAAGAACGTGGGTTCTCTTGAGTAAGGGAAAGGAGATGTCAGGGGCATGCTGCGGTGCCAGTAATACTGTGTTTCTTCTGAGTGCTGGTTACAATGTGTTTGCTTTGTGAAAATTCCTTGAGTTTAGTCCTTATGACCTGTACGATTTGTGTATCCTTGTGATTCCTGTGCATTTCTGTGTGTGTGGTGTGCCTTCGTAAAAGTTGGCCCCCAAATTACAATATGTACTAAGACATATAGACATACACACCCAAGCTCATTAATACCAGATTGGGAAAATAGTCCTAATGTTCCACATTAAATTTTTATGAGTTCTAGGAAGATAATTTTGTACTAAAACTCATGCAGTCACTGAGGCTGCCGACCCACACAAGCCTTCGTTTTTGGACACACTCTGTTCCACTCTTTCATTTCCAATTTCTTTATTGCTTCATCAAATGAGAGATATATCAAACTTCTGTTTGTTTCCCATAAAATCCATTAATTTTGAGTCTGAACTGAAGACACTGATCCAAGGGGCGGGGAGGGAAGACTGCCAACAGACCTCAGGCACTCCAGCCCCTCTTTCAGTTGAATCAATAGATCACTAATAGTTGCTCTTGAACATGAAATTCATAGTTGTCATTGCTATGCCACGGAATCCAGAGAGACAGACACAGCAACATTCTCCATTGGGATTGGTCAGGTATTATATAGGATAAACCGCCACAGGGTAAGGCCACGGAAACCACCTGAAAGATCAGTGGCTAAGTGCCACAGGCTGCTTGCTCACACATCAGTTCTGGGCTCGGCTGCCCAGGGCTCCCTGTTTCTGTCATCACACACAGGGAGAGGAACAGGCGCTGAGCTTCAAAGCTCCTATCCCGGACACTCAGATTTCATTGACAAAACAGACTAAGCTGCGCGGTCCTCTGTGGGAGTGGCACTGGTGCCGTCTGCCTCAGCAGGGGCAACACAGGACATTGATATCACATCTGCTTTCCTCCCTGGTGTAGACAGAGGAGCACTTTCAGTAACGAGGGAGAGGTGCACACCCAAACACAGGGTCAACCCTGGTCTGCGAAGGCTGACATTCCATGTAGACAGTTATGCAAGTATGAGTTCTTGCTAAAGTACAGAAGTTATTCAGTAACACTAGTTAAAGCACTGTAAGAAAGACTACTCAGGACCATTTCCAAAGGTGTAGGGACACTGCAGTGGGATTTTGCCATGGGAAAGAGAGGTCGGGCTCAACTCTGAAAACCGCCTGGACAAGTGAGAATTTACAGCCAAGGAGTAGGGTAGCAGGGGTCAGTGGGTGGAAAATGACTAAGAGGGAAAATCAGGGGCGAGGGGGATTTGGGTTCACCTGACTTAAGAATTTTGCTGGAGACAGGCCAGGGTGATCAGACATCCCCTGGGGTGGTGCAGGATAAAGACCAGGACCTGACATAGAGGGCGATCAGATGGTGAGGGCCGGGAGTTCTCACTAAGCTGACTTAGCAGGGCTCTTGCTAAACTGGACTTCACAAGGCAGGGCGTCGATGGGCCGAGGGGAAGGCTCAGGAGCCTGATGAAAGTTTGGTCAAACAAAGATTCTTTGTCATCCTGCAAACTCCAAAGGGCTCCTGGGTGATCGATAGTAATTGAGTTCTATTTTCTACTGTTTGTCCAATATTGTACTTTAAAGAGTACCTAAAGAAAAACTGCAATATAATCAAAATTTGGAGAAAGGGTTTCTCTATGGAGATGTGAGGAGTTCTGTATGTATTTAGCTTGAAGCTAAAGAGCAGTGGGAGAGTGAGCAGCCAGTACAGAAGGTGGGTGTGCTGATAACACTCCACCAGCTCTCTCATTCCTTCTAGAGAAGAGACCAAAAAAAGTATTTCTCTAGTGGCAGGACTACCTCAGGCTGAGCGTAAGGACGCATTGGCTCTGCATTTTATTGCTGAAGGAGACTGTGAGGTGTTAAGATACCACTGGCCTGGATATCACTGAATTAATCGGTGATTCTTCCCCCCAGCCCTCCCTTATCCAATCCGGAAGCATTCACTGAGGCTCTGCTCATAGACCACCACGTCATCCTCTCAATAGGAGAAGTCTGCGGAGCACACACATAGGACTTCAGTTCTATACACTTTAACAGAGAACAAAATAAAAACAAAGTTTTACTGCAGACGGTGGGGGCTCAGTCTAAGTCACTAACTTTATCAGATGAATCATTTCACTGTAATTCATAAAAGAAAGCCGCAGCCTTTTCTAGAGTCCTTCATTTTGCCTGGGAATTGATCACGTTGCCTTCTCACAACTTACAGCGCAGCTTCCAAAGGTGGAGAAATGATGGTAAATAGCTTTTCCTTTCCTGAGACAGAGCTCTTTCTGGCTTTGAAGCCTGATGAAGAGAGGGACGTGGGTCCAAACTCCAGGGGTAGCGCTGCTCCTGATAAGATAAAAAGCATGTTTTTGCTACTAGACACCATTCTCGTCTAATGTCTCCTAAACAAAGCCGTTGCCTGCGGGTGATGCGATTTGTTTCCTGAGAGGACAGCTGGTGGCTTCTTGGTTTCTGATAGAGCGGTTCACTCTGGATTTTTCTTGGTAGTTTCTGCCCCTTTGTTTTCTTCTCAATTTTAACATTTCTGCATCAGAAGACGGCTCAGACACTATGGTTCTGCTAAGGAACGAGGGTCTACAGTGAATTTTCTTTCTTTTCCCCCATATCATCCCAAAATAACTATTCACAGCAACGTTTTAGCAGATTATTCCACATTTGGTAAAATTTCATTTCATTCTTCCCACTGATTTAAAACAAAAGGAATATATTTTTTATTAAATCGTAGCTCTGTACTTTAATACTATCATGGTGCTGTTTCTATATACAACTTGAAATACTTTCATCCAACTGGTTAACATGGCCTTCATGTCATTTTCTTAGTTATTATGTTAAGACATTTATATTCTACATTTAGAGAGGTTCACACGTACCCTTATAGGATGACCCATAGGCGTATTGATGCCTAATGATTCCTGCCACTTGTTTCAGAATAACATTGACCAACCAGAGTTTTTAATTGGGGTGAAATACAGACAACATGAAACTTACCATTTGACCCTTTCAGAGTGTACAGTCCACCTCTAGCTTTCTTTGACAGGTGACACCATCCAATTCACCAAGGGAACCACGTCCTGGGCCACACACCAAGGCCCAGGGAGGATCCATCCCTGGAGCCCAGAAGCCGATGCAGAAGAAGGCAGCCCCTTCTCCAGCTGAGCTTGTTTGCCACCTAATCCATCACAAATGCACAGGTGTGTCTTGGCCATCTCATTCAGAGTGGAAAAGCTGGACCTTTGGATGAAAGCAGAAGCAAAAGTTAAGAACTAAGCTTACTCTGTCATTTAACCTGAAAGTTCTCTTAATTCCGTGTGTAATAGTAGAAATGATTCTGCTTCCTGAGACTCAGCTGGATGAAGGAGACACCTGGATTTGCTTCTAGAGAAAGCAAGGTCCAGACCATCAAGTGAGCATGTTTGCAAATGTAACCTGTAAGTCCATGAGATGATTTGGCCCTATTTCTCTGCACCCCGCTACCACCAGCACCCCTCCTTATGCAAACCCTGAATTAAATCACAAATCTATCTGGCTGCTTTCAAATATAAAAGAAGGTATTAATTTATACCAAACTACAGTCTTCTCTAATCATTTAAATTACAACCTTAAAACTTAATCATTCCTATGGGTCCAAATGCCTAAGAAATTTGTGATAAAACAATCCTTCTTTAAAATATAAACCCTAAAATTTTATAATGAGAATAAACCACGTTTCTCATTGGCAAAAGCACTGTTTCTCAGTCTCTCACTGCACGAGAGCAGGAGGCTCACTGATGCACCCATAGGCCCTGGGGCGGGACCCGCAAGGTGCCAGCACCCCGCTAAAGTCTGAAGGCAGTGCTGTAGCCGTCAAGGCAACACATCAGAACTTACTCTGGGACAGCAGCAGGGACTCTGGGGGGTGGGCAGTGGGCTCCCTGGGGTGTTTTTCTGCACACCCCCCACCCCCTTCCTCTGCTGGCTCCCCTACCTTTAACCCTCTCCTCCCTCCTCACCACACCTCGGGGCCTATTCTTCCTCCTCCCTTGAATCCCCACTTCCCGCTTTGAGCTTCCTCTTCCTTCTCCCCCTCATTTCTCGTCGCTCCTTTCCCCTTTCCACCTTCTCCTTTATAGGCAGTCCCCGAGTTACAAACATTCGACTCAACATACAACTCACACTTAGGAACAGCAGCTATTACAGGTAATAGGTAATCGTATGTGGTCCAACTTAAGATGCAAATTCAACTTCACAACAAATGTACAGAACCTAGCCTGTATTTAATAAAACTATGGAACCAACCTGCATTTTAAACTGATGTTTTAATATATTAGCAGTCCCCCATTCTTAATTTTTCTCATGGAACATAAAAATTGTGTAGGTGTCTGCCTCCAACAGACCACACACTATTATTATAAATGATTTTATTTCCCCCCCCCAAATAAAACAATTGCTGCACCTGGAGGTTTTTGAACCAGAGCCATCAGGTTGCCAGACGTTGGCAGGTGCCACAGTGAAGGGGCTAAGTCATCCTGTTGCCCTCTCCTCTCCTATTTATGAAGAAAACAGGACACAGAGCTTGGGGGAAAAATTCTTTCAGAGACAAAAGATAATTTTGCACTTTTAATCAGAATCCTTAAGGTGAGGCATCTCACCCCCAAGCTTTATTGAAATACAACTGACTCACAAAAATTGTATGTACTTATGGTATACGATGTGCTGTTTTTTTTGTTTTGTTTTGTTTTGCAGTTTTGGGCCGGGGCTGGGTTTGAACCCACCACCTCTGGCATATGGGGTCAGCGCCCTACTCCTTTGAGCCACAGGCACTGCCCCGATGTGCTGTTTTAAAACATGCATATATTGTGAAATGGTCAGCACAGTCAGGCTAATTCCATCACTTCACATACTTACCCCCCTGTGTGTGTGTGCGTGTGTCTAGTGAAAACTCTGAACTCCTACCAACTTTTAAATATACAACGCAGGTCTCCCTGGCCTGGTAAGGACTAAGTCCTATTTATTATCCAATCTCTGCTTTCTCACTTCTGATTTTCCATTCAGTTAATGTTAGCCCCACATACCTTAAGTTGAGTGTGTGATGCAATCCCAAATCAGTGTAATTTCCAAATTAGTCAAATGTGGGAAATCTACAACATACATCTTAAATTAACAAAAATGCATGTGAGAATTACTTCTGGCATTTTCTATAGGACAATCAACACTTACCTGTTTCCATCAAATACTTTCTTCCTTAATTTGAGGAGTCACTGGAGAAAGTTAATCAGCAATGCCAAGATGACGCGATCACACTGTACGGCTCCGACTTCTTTTAAAGAAAAATTACCCAATGTCAGAGGATTGCGGAAGAACATCAGAAAGTCCAACACATCTATTTTCAAACGCCGGAGTTTGCAAGTTCTCTATGTAAGTTAACTGAAATGGACTTCCATAGATAGCGTGTGGAAATAACCTTTTTTGCCTGCTAACATCATATAAATTTGTGCTGTTTCTTTTTAAGAACTTGTACAAAACTTGGAGACAAAACATTTGGCTTGCCTGGTTGGTGGAGGATTAGTTGCTTCTTGCGTGTCTCTGCGTTAACGTTCACTCCACTTACGCTTCCCCGATGGGCGCTTTCCGCTGCTGGAGGCTCAGGACGTGCGAGCACGATTTGCTGATAAGTCTACCTGTGCTTTGCAGATGCTTTTGTTCCCTTCTGTGGGTTTCTAAGCCCTTGTGGGAACAGGTAAGCTGGCGCGTCCGTAGGCGACGACTCTCCAGTATATGTGGGTGGCTGGGGAAGGCTAAATAGCTAGAGAACAAAAGGAAACAAAGTAACACACTTTGCCATTTCTACACCCTTCACTAAATTTTTTTTGAGGCTATAAATTTATTTCTTTGAAATAAGAGATGCTTTGTTGGATAAAAATATTCTTAAAATTGCCATTAAGTACACTATTTTGTTTGGGATGAACCCACTGAATATTTTCTTTATTATAATTACACCTGATACATAGCTGTTGGAAGCATTTTTCCAAATGCATATTCTGTAAGCCCCCAAAGGGCTTGTTTTCATTTTGTTTTGATGTTAAGAAAAGGGAGGTATCTCAAACCTAGGATGTTTCTCTGCCTCCTCAGAATAAGCCGATTTAACTGGGCTCTGTTTCCATCTGCAGATTTAATCCCTGCAGGACCAGCAACCACACCGACAACTGCAGAGGAAAGCAGGGCACCCAGGGAAAGTTGAGGTTGGTGTGAGTTGGGGGTTCTGAAAGGAACAAACCTGGTTAATGGGCCATCATGTAGAGAAAGCAGGGAACACCAGTCCCCCAGCCTGGCTGTGACAATCAGGAGTTTCCAATGGCATCACAGCCACCTAGATGTTTATCTGCAACACTGTCCTTTGGGTTCTTTAACTTGTGCCTTACGACAACACAAGGATAGAGTGATAAATGACTAAACATTGGTGCAGAATGAAAATACCGACCGTCGTTTACTGAACGATAAGCCTAAATCTGGGTTTATATCCAATAGACTGCCCATGGCAGGCCCGTCCTGCAGGACAACCTGCTTGAGAACATGAATATTTGCCTGGGCTCTAATCATGAAAAGAAAAGAAGCTGATTTCCTTTTCTCTTTTCAGGTGAAAGGGGGGCTCTTGGGAGGAAAATTTGTATTCTTGCACATGGAGAGGTGAGAATAAGGGCAGAGAGAGAGTGTGGGCCCTCCCACTGGGCGTGGGGTTCGCTGGGCTGGGGGGAGTCATGTAGGGACTTCTGTTAAGGCGAGCCTCAGGTAGCACCCCATTTCACAATGACCTGTGGAAGGAGCTTATGGTGACTTGAAAGCTGTGACCACAACGAAGATCCAGATTATCAACTTAGTTACAGAAGAGGGGATGTTGTGAGGTACAGACTTGCCTTCTGTTAGGTGGGCAGTGGAAAGTCAGCAAATATGGCAGTCGGGCCAGATCCAGCCCACCTCCTGTCTCTGTGTATAAAGCTTTATTGGCACATGGCCACACACGTTTGTGTATGTGTTTTCTACAGCAGCTTTCACGCTGCAAAAGCAGAGTTGAGTAGTTGTGACAGAGACTCCACATATAGTCCACAAAGCCCAGAATATTCACTAGCTGGTTCTTTACTAAAGAATTTACTGACTTTGAGACTGTTGATTTAGTCTCTGGGCTGAGAGGTTGAGCATGTCAACTGTTCTCAACACAGACTTGAGATCCTTCATATAATAAATTTTCTGAATCACTTAAGTCCTCCAGAATACTTGTATGATCCTAGGCCGGGCAGGATCAGTAATGATTCATCTTATACATCTCATCTTCCAAATTCTTGTCAGCTTAATTCCAGACTTAAGTAAGAAAGAATGCTTTATATTTATATTATGAAATACATATTAGAAATTAAGTCATGCGCTATTTCTTGGGCCAAAGCACGGTGACCAGACTTACACGTCCCATGTACTGCTTTGGTGGCCCACTGATGTTGTGACAAATTACCATGAACTTAGTAGCTCAAAGCAATGCAAATCGCTTTTCTCACAGTTTGGGGGTCAGAAGCCTAAAATTAATCTAAATGAGTTAAATCAAAGTGACAGCAGGGCTGTGTTCGTTTGAATGTTCTAAGGAGAGAGTCTGGTCTTTCGGGAAGCTGCCTGCATTTCCTGGCCTGTGGCCCCTTCTCCCATCTCCCGCTCCAGCAGGCTGGCATCTCCTCTCTGACCTCTGCTTCTGAGGTCACTTCTTCTTTGACACTGATGCTCCTGCCTCCCTCTGAGAGGACCTCTGGAGACCATTAGAGTCTCCTGAGTGATCAATTTGGCTCTTTAAGGTGATCATATCTGCAAAGACCATTTGCCATGTAAAGTCACACTGACAGGGATTAGGATGTGAACTTAGGGGACTGCTACTCAGCCGACCACACGTGTAGAACATGAGGCTTTGGTAGTAACTGTACCTCTTCCTAAACAGCCAGGGGTGACTCAGGGCCCTGGGACTATTCTGGTCCTGTCTGGATTCTCTACTTTCCATTCATCCTTAGTTCTCACCCAGGAAAGGTTGTGTGGGGAATGGCACAGGCAGCTCTCGTCACCACCACCGGCTGGGTGAGGATGTCCACAGGTCCCACCCTGGCCTGAGTGCTGGTCAACCTCATCCCACAACTTCAGACACCCCCTCTTAACCCTGTTGCCCTGACTGTTTCTGCTCCCTGGAAGGCCCTTCCCTGTGCACATCTTGGCCACCTCTCAGGTGGGTACAGGGGAGAACGCCCTGCTGAGAGTCAGCAGCTTTTTCCGTCACACAGTTCTTGTTCCAGGTGTAGGGTCCAGGACACAGGGCATAATATCACAGGAAAACTGAGAAATAAGAATCTATGTCACGAAACTCCATGGCCAGGGCAGTCACTGGTACAGCTAGATGACTTGGATTAAGTTAGAACATTGGAGAGAAAATTTCCACAGGACAGAATCATTGAAGGAACAGGTTTCCTGCCCCCCCTCCCAGGGCCAGGAGCACAGGGATGGAGACCAGAAAACCATGGAAACCCATCTACTGGGGACACAGTGAGTAACAGGAAGGTGACTGAAACCAGGTTTGAGTGGATTTCTATGAGGGATGGAATACTCACGGGCTGTTGATAACCACACTCCAGATTGCTTGAGAGTTTCCTTTGGGGAAATGGAAAGAATTCTAGTCTGTCAGAGGCTGAATCGTGTTTCCTCAGAATTCCTGTGTGAAGTCCTGACCCCAGCACCTCCGAGTGTGATGCATTCAGATAGAGTCTTCGAGAGGCAGGCGTGTTCTGGTGTGTTCACTGGAGTGAGTGTGCCCGACTCCAACACAACTGATATCCTGTGTGAAGAGGAGATTAAGACAGGTGCAGCGAGATGGCCATGTGGGGACATCGGAGGAAGATGACTGCCCACAACTAAGGACAGAGGCCTGAGAAGAAGTCAACCTGCTCACACCTTGACCTCAGACGTGCAGCTCCAGACCTGTGAGACAGTAAATCTGTTAGTGAAGCCACCAAGTGTGGGGGACTTCGTTGGGGCAGCCCCAGCAGGGTCACACACATGGTAACCATGGAAGCTCTGGGAGGTAGGAGAGGACATCAGTGAATTGTCACTCACAGTGGCCAGGGCACTGGCCCAGGAAAAGGCCACCAAGAGCGCGTCCAGCCCAGCAGATGAGGCATCAGTCAGAGGCAGACAGGGTAGATGCTGGGAAGTCAGAACGAGTAAGGGTTTTTCACAGCTCTGTGCTGTGAAACACAAAATTGGGACACAACCAGAAGCTTTGAAGTCAGAGCTTCAAGTCTCTTTATAGGCAGAGTATCTTTGGCCTTAAAAATAGCACCCAATGACAAATAAGCCATAACACCACCACTTCTGTGTTGTTTTGTGGTGGTGGGTAACAGGCTTCCCTCGGGGGTCACAGAGCTGTGGTTTCCCCCTAACTGTAGCCTGGAAAAGTTATTAAACTCATAAGGCGAGATGGAGAACGAGGCATGTTTTCTTTCCCCTCACCCTACGAGCTTGTAAGGGCACCTGCTATCTAGACACAAAACCCATTTCCTTGGTACCTTAGTCCCCTCCAACCTACTGAGGTCACCTTCCTGTTACTCATGCGTCCCTGATAGACAGATTTCCACAGTTTTCTGGTTTCGGCTCCTGTGCCCCTGCCCTGGGAGGTGGCAGAGAACCCAGCCTTCCTCTGTTCCCTCAGGGCTTCTGTCCTGTGGGACCATCCCTGCCGATATTCTAACATAAACCGCGTCATCTAGTCTTACCTATGACTTCCCTGGCCAGAGTCTGTGACGCAGATTCTTACTTCTCAGGTTTCCTGTGGTACTATGCCCCGGGTCAAGTGCAGAATAAATAACGGAAGCTCGTTGTCCTTTATCTTCCCTGTAGTGGTGTGTAGCAAGCGGCTGGCATGAAGCAGTGGGGACACAACAGGACGTCAAAGGCATGGAAGCCACAAGACGGAACACCACGGGCCGGCTAATGGTGACACCGCGGTGCGGCCCGACAGTGCAGTATGTCTTTAAAGCCCACACGTTTTCTGCTGGATACATCAGACAAAGAAATGCAAAGTATGGGAGCTTTTTGTTAAACCCAAACTGGAAAACGTTGAGTGGCGTCCTTAGCGAAGCGGCACCGTGTGGTGGGGAGAGGTGTGCAGGCCGGTGAGTGACTTCACTGTAGGAATTTTCACAGTGCCCCTCTTTCTTGTACCTACTGCTGAATTTAGTTTTCAGACGTTGACTGCCTACAAGCCAAGTGGACAGTCATAAAGAGGACCGAGTCGGGACAAAAATGAATGCATTCTGGACCTTGCTTTGTTGTTGGTTTGAGAACTGCTGCGTCTGGAAGGGGAATGCCAGTGGAAGAGCGGCTGCAGTGATGGAACGCGGACGGGGGCTCCAAGGGGGTATCGTAAGAGTGTAGGTGGGCAGGCCGACCTCAAGGAGGCAGAGCACAAAGGCTGCCCACCCTCCGTGCTGTGCAGGGACCTCCCGAGGCCCTCAAGAGAGTCATTCTCTGCAAGTCTGTGAGTGTGGCAGGAACCCGGGAGGTCCCTGTTTAATGGAAGAGGCAAGAAGAGAGAAGAGGCCTCTGTGATTCGCAAGACCAATACTGAAATCGGCTGCCACACATGTCTTAGTAATAACAGTCCAACCCGGGGTGGCCTCATGGGAAAGAAACCTGTGAGAGACTTAGCAGGGAAGCAAGTCTGTTCGACTTGCAGTCTGGATAGCAGTCTCCTGAAGTAATGCTGCGGGTCACCCCTTAAGTCAGGATTCACTGACTCATAGCTGTTGGCAGATCCTACGAGCTACTAATATGCACACACAAGACTCTGCTTTGAAAAAGATCAGCCTGAGCAAGAGGGCTCCACTGAAACCCACTTCTGGTGGAAGCATCTAACTCCTGGTGGTGACAGCTGGCCTCCTGGAGCACACGTGGCATGAGACCTGGGGCAGAAGCTCCAGCTGAGCCTGATGGCTCTGAGAACCCAGGCTTAGTGGCGTTCACTGTCAGGCCAATTCCTGGAAATGGTGAGTTTGTTTCTCTAGCTGTCTCAAGGACCTCCTGGGTTCCCATATACTCTTTTTCTGTTGAATTCATCATAATGAGCTATTGCTACTCATAGTTAAAATGGTCTTATCCTGACTGACCTATGCATACATGCCCCCCCCCAGTCTATATACATATAAGCAACAATGGATTTTTACTTTTAAGAGTGGAACTCTGCCATACACACGAGTAAGCTTAGAGCCATTCTTGTTGATTGCCACATGGCATTTGATGGTATTAATGCATCATAATTTTCTTTCTTTCTTTTTTTTTTTTTTTTCAGATGGAGCCTCAAGCTATCCCCCTGGGTAGAGTGCCATGGCATCACAGCTCACAGCAACCTCCAACTCCTGGGCTCAAGTGAGTCTCCTACCTCCACCTCCCAAGTAGCTGGGACCACAGATGCCTGCCACAATGCCTGGCTATTTTTTGGTTGCAGCCATCATTGTTGTTTGGCAGGCCTGGGCTGGATTCAAACCTGCCACCTTAGGTGTATGTGGCTGGTGCCTTAGCCACTTGAGCCACAGGCGCCGAGCCATCATAATTTTCTTAATAAGCCACCATTTGATTTATATTTCAGAGGCTTTCCTATTTTTACTTTTCTATACGGTGAAGTGGTGCAAACTTTGACCCATGCATCATTATCAACTTCCACTGTGGCTTTTGTATAGATTCCTATCCAGTAGAATTGCTAGAAGACCTCAACATATAAAACAAGTTTTATTTTTAAAAGTCATACTAATTCACACTTGTACTACATGTGTGTGAGAGTGTCAAATTTTCCCATGCACTCTCTAATACTTGATGTTGTTTTAAATGTTGCCATTTTGAAAGGAAAAACTTCATCTCATTTTAATTTATATTTTATATATATATATATTTTTAGACAGAGTCTCACTATGTCACCCTCAATAGAGTGCAGTGGCATCACAGCTCACAGCAACCTCAAACTCTTGGGCTTAAGAGATTCTCTTGCCTCAGCCTCCCAAGTAGGTGAGAGTGAGTATAGGTGCCCACCACAATGCCTGGCTGTTAATTTATATTTTAAAAGTTATGAGTGAAATTGAGCATATTTTTTCACATATTTCTCCAGATTTTCATGTTTTCTCCTATCGAATGTTTTGCCTATTTTCTATTGTTTTGTTAATAGGTACAGACCACCTTATGTTATATATTGTGGAGTATAATGCATGCGGCATCTAATTTGTGTTACGTGCCAAATATACATTCCATGTAATTTGTATTATATTGCAAACATTTTCTCTGAGTCTCTCATTTATCCTTTAATTTTATGTAGCGTATTTTCCACTACACAGAAGTTCTATTCCACACTTGCCGGGATGATTCAACTTTTGAGAATCTATAAATACAATTAAGCACAATAATAAATGATATGAGTAGGGAATAAGCACCTCCAGAGGCACCTGTGACTCAAAGGAGTCAGGCGCTGGCCCCATATACCAGAGGTGGTGGGTTCAAATCGAGCCCCAGCTAAAAACCGCAAAAGAAAAGAATAAGCACCTCATATCCAGGAAGAAATTCACCTAATTAAAAAGAAATTTCAATTAAAGATTTGAGTAAAATAGAATATATCATTAAACAATTTAGGTAAAATCAAAAGAAAACTTCTTAAAATTATTTTTAAACGATGTCAGAAATCATTATAAAATCATTTATTAAAGCATAAAATGCTAAATGCTTTCCACAGCAGTTGGAACCAGGACAAGGTGCAGGTATCTCCTTGTTACAACTCAATCTTGTTTAGAAGTTTTAGAACAAGTGATGGAATCAGACAGAATCAAGTAAGTGGTATAAACTTAAAAAGATGTGAAAGCTTTATCTCTTTTTGAGATAATATAATTTTATGTCTAGAAAATTCAGGGAGTGTAACTAAAAGCAAATGTTTTAAAACTGATTTTCGTTTTGTTAAAAAAAAATCACTACATAAGTGTTTGAGACACTCAACAGCTCTTCTCTGTAGTAGCAATAACCATTTAGAAATTGAAATGGTAAAAGATTCTATTCACGACAGTTACTGCAACTACAAATGGCTAAAAATAGATTTATCAAGGAAGTCATAAGAGCAGAATGTATATTTCAGTATTAATATTTTACTAAAGACATAAAACAAGACTTTAGTAAATGGAGATGTGTCATATCCCTGAATGGGAAGACCCAACGTCATAAATGCTTCACAAATCAATGCATAAATTTAATGCTATTCCCATCAGAATTTTAATGGATTGCTCACATGCTCTGTTCTTTTGAAACTGGGTAAATTGATTATAAAATTTCACATTGGTAAATAGACTTGATAATTTCTGAGAATGTTTTGGAAAACACAAAATAATAGGAATTATTTCCCGGACATTTTAAGTGCATGATTGAACTAGTTTAATCATAACAATCTGATTCTGGCTTAGGAAGAGACAAACTGAAGAGAGAGCCAGAGAACAGAGAGTCCAGCAACCAATCCAGAAATACTTGGGTTTTTACCATATGGTAAGTGATGGTTGGGCAAATATTTCATAGTTTAGAAGAAAAATATGCATTTATAACAAGTTACAAAATGATTTTTAGATGGATTACAGATCTACAGGGAAAAATGAAAGACATTTAATGTTATAATAAAACATAGGAGTTGGCTTGGCACCCATAGCACAGTGGTTATAGTGCCAGTCACATGCACTGAGGCTGGCAGGTTCAAACCCGGCCTGAGCCAGCTAAACAACAATGACAACTGAAACAAAAAAATAGCCAGGCATTGTGGTGGGCGCTTATAGTCCCAGCTACTTGGGAGGCTGAAGCAAGAGAATAGCTTTAGCCCAAGAGTTTGAGATTGCTGTGGGCCGTGAGTGGGGAAAGTACTTCTAAGTAACTCTGGTAGTCCAGATGACATACAAAAAAAAAAAAAAAAAAACAAACAAGACAACCTCCCCGCTGTGGTTTCTTTGCTTATATATTAACACTATGACATTACAGGTTATAATGTAAAACCTTAAATGAGAATAAGTAACTCATCAAAGATCACTCAACTCGATGGATACAGAGAATAAATGGCTACTTAGAAATGATCACAGTATTTATTCACTTGGTGTAAATTATAAACTTGTCTCTTTTCCAGTGGTTCTTTAACTTTAATGAGCACAGAAATCACCTGGAGTGCTTGTTAAAACAGTCACTGAGCCCCACCCTTAGTTTTTTATTTAATGGGTCAAGTTAGGAACTGAGAATTTGCACAGGTAATGTTCACACTGCTGGCTGTAGCCCCAGTAGGAGCAATGATTTGTTATACAACTTCTCTGTATAAGAAACACAGTGCTAACACATTGGGTGCCATCCATGAACACGTTTGACTCCAACTTATTTCAGAGATCCATCTGTGTCATAGGCCAGTGAAAATTAGGCTGGAGGGATAAACAGCCACCAAGAGTCAGGGTCAGATTCCTTCAGGAGCAGAGCAATCAATCAGGTTGGGGTGAGATTATACCGTATTTTGCTGTATATAATGCACACTCGTTTTGCCCAGATTACCAGAGCATCATACACAGGTAGTGCTAATTCTATACCTGTTTTTAATTATTTTATTTATACTTATGCATTAAAAGTGCAACTCTAGAAAGGAATAACCACATGCATATGCAAAATAATCCCCTGGAATACGGTAATCCATTTTGTCGAACTTACAGATGAATTTGTAATTCTTGAACTTGAAACCATTTTAAAAGAGTAACGTATTTCTCTTTGTACACATTAGGTGGGAGCTAGCAATATATCTTTTTGCAGAAAAAATTGGAAAATTCCTTGGAAACATTGAAATGCCGTTTGTATTGAATTTGAACTAAAAAAAAAATAAAAGATTTTTTTTACTTGAAACTTTGGGTTGGGCCCTAAACATGGGTGCACATTGTACACAGGAGTGCATTATACCTAGCAAAGTAATGTGGTGATTAAGATTTCACTTATCCAAAGTTACATGATGTTAGTGAACATGAATTCTCTTCTCCATAAAAGCAATGAGAAAACTGGCAAAAGTTGTCAGAATCAACGTTTTCAGAACTCGGGACATTAATCAAGGTCTTGGAGTGTCTTGGGGATTGTTTGTTCAAGAATAAATGGCTGGATTTGGGGAAGATCAGTGAACTTGGGCATTTTAATGATCCCATCCCCTAATCTCCAGGTGCACAGTAATCTTGTAGGATAAAATCCTATATTCCCACCCAGCCTGGCAGTTCTTGGCAGGGACAGAATGGAGTTGGAGCTCTTGCAAAACCCCCACTGTCAAACAGTTGTCAGTACTTGAACTGTTTGATGGTTCCAACTTACAGGGCCATCTGTATATGACCTGACTCAGACTTTGCCAGGCACAGAAAGCCTTCTTTCCAAGGGGCATTTGCTGAGAATAGTTACAGGCACGTGTTTTAACTTTGCATCTGCCTGAGATGGAGAATAATAGTTGGGGCGAACAGTAGATTAAACAAAAAAAAAAGCTGAAAAAGAAAAGCTAAGTGATGAGATATTCATAGGAATTTAGAAAGGCTCTGATGTATTCACGGGAATCAGGAAGGCCATGTATCTGCTGGTACCGGGCAAATGCTCTGGGCTGTGTGTATGCTCGCGGAAAACCAGAGAAAGTTCTAAGCTCTCCTTTCTGGCTGGCCTTGAGGCTCTGGGTATGAGAAAGGAGAGGCGAGAAGCATCGCCAACTGCCTGGCTAAGTCTTAAAGGTGCTTCCAACACACATGCAGGGCTGCTTGGTGAGAAGGGAGGCTTGCTGATTCCTGGCATTTCAGGAAATCTTGATCTAACCATCTGCCGACCACCAAGCTGAGTAAAGACTTTGAAACAAAGTCACCCCATAAGACTAGCGCCCCTCTTACACTAGAACGTCCCCTTACACAGCACTCCCTATGACACTGGCACTCTCCCCTGCACTAGCACTATCACACTGGCACTCCCCTTTACAGTAGCACTCCCCCTTATGCTAGCACTTCTTACACCAGCACCCCCGGCACTAGCACTCCTCTTTACACCACCACACCCCCTTGCACTAGCACTCCCCCTTACACTAGTACTCCTCCTTACACCAACACGCCCCCTTATTCTAGCACTCCTCATTGGGTCAGAGAGTTTCCGAAGGTTGTTAATCTCTGGCTCTGAAACAGAGAAGACTCAGTCAGCTCCCAGCATGTGGGCACAGCCTTTAGCCTCCTTTGCTGCTGTCCCTCCTGGGGAGGGCCGTCCCCAGCTCTGACAGTGGCCCCATGCAGCTTCTCACAGGCAGGGAGGAAGCAGATGGATGAAGGAAGGACACTGCTCTCAAGACAGCCCTGCTGTGTGGCTTGACGTCCTCTATGTGTGCCTAGAGTGGTGACGGACAGTGCTCCTGGACACGCTCAGGTGCTCTGTGAAAGCAGGCCACCAGTGACCCCAGTTGCAGACACACACGTGCGGTGGGAGCCTCCAGCCTTTTCTTCTTCCTCTGCACTTGCCCCCACTTGGATTGTACACCCAGAAAGCTTCTCTGTTGATGCCTTCTGAGCCTTAAAAATAGTGCTCTCTGTAGGGGTAACTACAAATAAAGGGAGAGGCGTGCTTCTGAATTACCACAGAACTTTGATCTCTCAAATGTCACGGTGAGTTTACCCAATAAATAGGACACTGTTCTTAGAGCACATGGCTTAGTGTCATTGTGATGCCATCACATTTGGGTGATAGCAGCTGTTTCTTAGGGAGAATAAGCAATGGGTTAGAACAGGAAGCAGGAGAAAACGTGTCCTGGGGAAACTTTCTGGAAGAAAGTCAAAAATATTGGAAGAACTTGATTTTGGTCCAGTGACACAATTTAGAGTTATATCTAAAAGGTCATATTAACAGAAACTCCATACTCTATCATTTAATTTTACGATTAATACAGTGGTCACAGATTACTTTTCTTTTCTTTCTTTTTTTTTTTGTATTTCATCTTTATTTAAGACTTGCCATTTTATTAATGAGAAATTTCATTATATGAGTTTTTTTATTAAATGATAGCTGTGTACATTAATGCAACCATGGGGTACAGTGTAGTGTTTTCATATATAATTTGAAATATTTTCATCAAACTGGTTAACATAGCCAATAAAACCGTCTACATGTGTATTAGTGCATTTGTAAAGTAAAATACCTAGTTCCTCTATCACAGTTGTCCTCAAGGGCAGGAGCCAGCCAGGCCCAGAAAGCAGTTTGGCCTCCCAAGGACATTTGGCAGCCTGGAGGCATTTTTTGTTATCAGATGTGGGGGTGGGGGGGTGGGGGGGAAGGGATGCTACTGGCATCTAGGACTAGAGACCAGGGATGCTGCTTCCATCCTAAAGCACTCAGGATAATCCTGCCACCTGCCCCTTCAAAACAAATCACTATTCGGGCTCAACACTGAATGTGTTGAAGTTGAGGAAGATGATCTAGAACAATGCAAAAAGGGTCCCGTGCATAAGCTACAGGTTTCTCCCAAGAAGGAAAAACGTTGCCCTAGGCCCAGAAAGGCAAGAGTGATATGGGACAGAGGTGGTAGCAGTCATTGCAATGCTTCTGAAGGGCCAGTGCAGCCCCTCATGCTGGGTCTTGCCCCCCACATTGTGATTTTAGCATCCTCCACACTGCAGAAATTCATCAGCAATGCTGTGTGGAGCTTCCAGGCTGTCCAGGGGTCAGAGCACTGGCCTCCTTCCAGAGCCTGAGGCTGCAGGGGCTCAGCGTGCTCAGCCCAGGCCGCTGTTCCCCCAGCTCCTCCCTCGCTCTCATCCCAGGCCTCTGTTCCCCCAGCTCCTCCCTCACTCTCTTCCTCTGCACCTGCTTCCTTCTCTCTTTCTCCCGGGCAGGGGGGACCCAGTCCCGCCCATCTCTGCTCCAGAAAGGCCTCAGCGGTGCTTGTCTGCTTCCATTCCCACAGGCTCTTGCTCTTCCCATGTCCGGTCTCCAACGAAGCAAACATTGTCCATCTATCTCCTCTCCCCACACTTCCATCTCACCTTCCTTCCAATGTGGTTTCCACTTGCTGTCTCTGTCATTGATGAAAACAATTGCCACCCTGTGTGCTAAGCGCTTGGTCCCCAAGGAGGTCCGTGTGTCTACTCAGTCCAGAAGACCTGGGTTCAAACTCTGGCTGCACCCGTGCCTCCGTCTTTGAGTCTGAGATTCCTCATTTGTAATGGGATCAATAATACCCACCTTACGTCTCACGTTTTTGAAATGTGAGGATCAAGTCAACTAAGGCACATCATCATCGCCACCCCACGGGCACCTGATGTATCATTGATTCGATATTAATTTTTAAAGAAACCAGAGAAGGAGATAAGGTGTAGTCATTTAACGTATTCCTGACCCTCTGTCTGTGTCCAGACTTTGAAGGGATCATACCTGAGCCCAGGGTCCGTCTCACTGTGCCTCTGCCCAGCAAAGTCAAGCCCTCCTAACAGGGACTCTGCCACCGGATCACCTGAGCCTGTATCCTAGTGGCGGGATGCTCACTGGCAAATTATAACCCCCCCCCCCCAGAGCCCCTGTTTCCTTAGCTGGAAACTGAGGGTGAAAATAAGGATGTGGTCCATGGTGTGGTGAGGATTTAACAAGTTAATCTTTGACTTGCTGAAGACGGAACCCAGTCCACCTTATGCCTGAGGTACACTGGCCACCTTACTACACGTGCAGGCTGCTTGCGAGGTCCCTGCCACCTGTGAGCACCCGACTGAGTGTTCACTCAGCCTCTGCCGCTTGAAGCATTCGCTGTCCCGCCACGGCCTCCCCAGCCCCGTGCGCTGGCAGCCACCAAGTGCCAAGTTCTTCTCCAAGAGCAGTTTGGGAGGGTCCAGCCACTCGGAGGCTCTTGGCAGGACAGATGCATCGCAGAACTCTCCATGTGCTCACTTTGAAGTTCTTTAACTTGCTGAAATGAGGTTTACTGAGAAGCTCGAAACCTAATTAGGTTCTGCGTCAGACCATAAGGAAAAGGCTTATACAATGAAGATGGAAAGCAGAAGTTACTCAATAATTATTTTAAGACAGAGATTTACAAATTAAAGTCTCTCTCTTTGCACCTATTAAATTAGCAATTTTTTTTTAAAAAGGCATTAACCAGCAGTTCTGGCCAGGATGTGAGACACTAGCACGCTGGTACTTTGCTAGTAGAAATGCAAGTCCAGACAATCCCAATAAAAAGAAATTTGCCAATGCATTTCAGAGCCACTGACCTAATCCTAATTCTCAGACCTCTTCCCAATAAAACCAGAAAGAGTAGAAAAAATACACAAAGGTGCCCATTAAACATTATTTACAATAGTAAAAATGAGTGCAAACTCAATGCCCCTAAACAAAGAAGAGGATAAATAATGAACTTATCTTTTCAACAAATCTTTACTAAATGCCTTTATTTCTGGGTACTGGGCTACAGAAGCCCAATAAACTATTGTGTAGTCATTAAAATGATCAACAAGAAAATACTTAACACAAGAAAGGAAGTGAAATTTATAAAATATAATTTTCCCATAATTATAATGATACAGAATTTAAATATTTTTACTTGTAGCATTTGAATGGGAAAGTGGACAAACCAAAATTAATGATTTATTGGGGTGGTGAATTCCAGATGCGTCTCATCTCCATTTGTTATTCATTACTTGCAATGAAGAAAAATCTAAATAAAAATGTAACAATCCCTACTCTTGCAGCCCAGCGTGGGTGCCCACTTGTCCTGCTCTGGGACACACTGTCCCCATTATAAGGCCCCACATGTGGGGGGCAGAAACCACCGGGTCTTGCCTGACCCCAGCCGTCAGGGGGCTCAGCTCCGCGGACCTGCCGCCACTTTCCCAGGGAGGCCCTGTTTGTTTGCCTGGGCCGTTCTGCTTTATTTTACTTTTGCTGTTTCAAATATGATTTAAAACCCGAAAGAGAACACCTCGGAGAGTTATTTCACAAGAAGTCCATTCATTCTCTTCCTGTAAAAACAGGGGGACAGAGAGCTATTCATGCCTGGGATCCCTCTGGGAACGTTTCAGAAGCAGCGGCACTCAGCCTGTAGCTGACAAGCTCACCATGAAACACATTCCAGGGGAGCTGGGTGCGAAGACCGACAGAGGACAGAGTGGCTGTGATTTGCAAGGGTAGAAATCTGGAGTGTAAAACACACAAAGCATGGCAAAAAAAAAAAAAAAAGTGTTGCATTTTCAAATACAATGGCCTGGCTGAGCCAGTGGAACTAAGCCCTTGTAAATTCAGATTTGGGCAAGGACAGCTATGCCCAAAGATAAGCCTTTGGAGAGCCCCCTTTAGAGGGTTTATGTCCATAGACATGGAAACTGGTCCCACCCATGGAGATATTTTTATTTTTAACATTCTGGAAGCGTGCCATCTGTAATCAGAGTTCGTTCACTCTGAATTAGCTGCAAATGATTACATCAGTCTTTAAAATTCTTTGCTACGGGACAACTTTCATGCCCCGAAGGGTTAGAATTTCGATCCCTGACCATTTGCTCCATGCACCTCCTGTTGGTTAAAATTGAAAGAAGAAGGGAGGCGCCTGTGGTTCAAAGGAGTAGGGCACTGGCCCCATATGCCAGAGGTGGCGGGTTCAAACCCAGCCCCGGCCAAAAACTGCAAAGAAAAAAGAAATGTAAAAAAGAAGAAGCAGTGGGGAGGGGCTGGGGGGGGGAATACACTTTTCAGGTTTCTCTGGGTTTGACCCACCAGGTGAGTTTCATACTCACATACTCATCCTTTTTTAAGGGAGGGGAGAGGAGGGGGGGAGGGGGGTGGAGGGAGGGTGATTAGTGGGATCACGCCTACGGTTCATCAGATAAGGGTACATGGGAATCTCTCTAATTGTAGGATATAAATGTCTTAACACAATAACTAAGAAAAAGACATGAAGGTTATGTTAACCAGTTGGACGAAAGTATTTCAAATTATATAGAGAATCAGTACGCTGTACCCCATGATAGTATTAATGTACACTGCTATGATTTAATAAAAAAAAGATGACATCTGAGGATATGTTTTTTCTTGCTATGTTTGAAGCAACCAGCGCACATTCTCAGGTTCAGTGGCCCGTGAAATCTCGTGTACTCGGCAAGGAGGAGAGTTCCCCTTACAGTGGCAACCACCCGTCTAGATTCTAAAAGTGCCTTAGTTCACGATGTTGTTCTATCAGCCTAACCTAAATATAACTTGATCTAATGCAGAAGGCTAATTGAGATTTAACTATAATTTAATTCACTCAGCCCCCTATATTTTGTCCATGAAAAGTACCAGAACATAATAAAGGGGTACACCCAGACCTGCTCTTTACTTTTTTGGCAGAACTTTTATTGTGGTTACACACACACACACACACACACACACGTATGTATTTCACCATTCCAACCATCTCAGTGTATAATTCAACCTTAAGTTGTGTAACTATCAGCACTATTTCTAGGAACTTTTCATCACCCCCAACAGAAACTCTGTACCCATTAAATAATAACTCCTGATTTCCCTACAGCCTTGCCCCCAGCACCTTGGAGCCTCTGTTCCACTCTTTGTCCCTCAGTGAGTTTGCCCTCTCTGGGTCTCTCCCGTAAGTGGCATCCACAGTATGTGTCCTGTGCGTCTGGCCTCTTTCTTCAGCATAGTGTCACCGAGGTTCATCCATGCTGAATAGTGTTGCACTGTGTGACCCCCCCACCCTCTATCCATTCATCTGTTGATGGACACTGGGGCTGTTCCCTCCTTTTGACTATTTGCATGTTGGGCACACAGATGGCCCTTCAGGTTCCTGTTCCCAGGTCTCTCCATGGTGGCCCTAGGAGTGAGGTCACTGAGTCATGGCTAATTCTACATTGAAGTTTTTGAGGAGCCACCAAGCTTCTTTCCACGGTGATTGCATCTTTTTATAGCCCATATGGCAGGGTTATTTCATCCCGAAATCCTTGCTGCCTTGTCTAGGGGTCCCGTGTCTCTCCCCCTCTTTACATGGTGCTTGGCCCCCCGATGTGTCTGAGAAGACAGCAAAGCTCAGGCCTGCGGTCCCTTACCACCCTGCCCACTATCTTCACTCTCTCCCCAAGCCTCAAGGACCTTCTGGTCCAGATGGGAGCTGCTCCCCCGGGCTGCTGCACGCCCCGCTGGCCGCCACATGACATGAGGATGAACCTGGGTCCGTGAGGTCCTGCAAAGTCGGCACCATTTATTAGTGAGCAAAGCAGCCCGCCACCCGCTTTAGTCTCCCTCTCTCCTCTCCCCTTCCTACTTTTTCACAATTCTTGCAAGTGCTTTTTCTTCTCTTCTTCACCAGACACTTTGACACACACTGTTTCCTTTTCCTAGAATTAGCCGCTCTCCAAAACGTGTGACTGACCAGTTGATTGATTTTCAGGGGCAATCATACAAAACTGTCGTGGCTGCAGATCAAAGGTCACCGAGATTCTGCAGTTTCATGTGGTTCACGTAACTGAAAACAACAGCGGTGCCGGCTCAGGACACTTCCTCTCCCTGGTTCAGAGATGAGAAGTGGAGGAATGTGAGGCTCAGCCTCACGGAGTCACTTATCAGTGGCAGATCTAGACTCCAAATCAGCCTCTTAATTAAGACCCTCTGTTTTTCAGCAGGTTCTGACCTGTGCGCTGTTCTCTCCTCCAGAGGAACTGCTGGAGATTACTTGTGACCGTACTTATTATAGTCACAGGGTACAATAAATGTGGCTGGAGATTACATTCATTTGTGGTCACAATTACGAAAAAAACTTTGCCAAGCATGTGGTTGTAGCATTCTTAACTCCCATTTACAGATGGAGAAACTGAGGCTCAGCGCACTGTAGTGCTCACTGAGTGGCACAAAAGCTGCCTAAATCACCAAAATAAGCAAGTGTGCTAGAGAGGGTTGCTGAGGAGACAAGGCTTTGTGAGCACAGGAGTCTGGCTTCCCCATGGGCTAGTGACCAACTAGTAGCCACCGACTTTTAGGCTGATTTGGAATCTACAGTACTACAAAACTACTTAGCTTCCCAATGTAGAATGCCACGCTCAAGGGTCCCTCTCTCTCCCCAGAGAGCCACGTCTCCAGACCCATCATCTGTGCGTGCAGCTAAGAACGTCATGCCTTACACTAACACATAAGACCTCAGTTCAAGAATTTCAAGTATTTTAGCATATAAGCAGTGGTGAATATTTTGGAGAATGCTGATCATGAAATTGAGCTTCCTCACCAAATACCCTATCTGGTCAGTGTCTCCAAAAGCCAGGGGACTAGGTTTCAAGGCAAAGTAAGACTTTCTAATTTACAATCACAAGTGCAACATCTGTCGTCCAAATGAATGGGCTCGTGGCCAGAGGCCCTTCCATATATTCAGGAATAGGAGATCTTAGCCTATTGTCAGCCACTTATTCATTTTCTTCACCTATTTAACCTGCCCATGTTCAGAGGGATCTGAGGTTTCCCTAGCAGTTCTGGAAGTTAGATCATTCAAGGGGTGCTCACCAAGGGCCAGGTCCTGTCTAGCTACAAGACTTTGTCCCTCAGTGCTTCCAAATTCGAATTCTACCAAATACACACACATATGTGTGTACTGTTTGTTCTGTTACTGCATTTTGCACACCAACACTTTTGGCCCAAACTTTTAGGAAAAAAAATGTTTTGTTTCAATTTTTTAATTTATATTTTTATTTGTTTACATTTAGGTACCTATTCTTTTGTATTATAAAGTAATTTTAACATTAATTTTTAACTTATTAGGGTACAGGAAATTTTATGTAACAAATATAATTACAAAGCCCAAAGAGTGATACGAGGTGCAAGAAGTTTTACTTACCAGTAAGCAAATTGCACCACCCGTGTAGAATGTGCATCCTTATTTTTCCCTAAAATTTTAGGCAAAAGTGCACATTATACACAGTGAAATATATTACTTACACAAATCCATAGGAAGAAGAGGATTTAGTTAATTGGAAACTAATGGTCCCTCTTAAGGACATATATTCCAACCTCAAAAATAGAAACAGGAGTTACAATGTGTCTTTTTGGTCAGGAATATTGAAGTTTAAACAAAACAAATCTTCAGTTATTTCAAATGTGGATATGTCTTCAGAGATTTAAGTAGATACTTGATTGGCTTTTATTTTGGTGAACTTGCAGAGAGAGATTTAAAATAGAAACAAATAAAACACCAAAAATAATAAAAGGAACCCCACACATCATTGATATGTTTTAAATTTTGAGATAAAATTGCCAACTCCTGATTCTCCATAAAAAGATTAAGCAGATCCAGATGTCACAGTTGTGAATTCAAATGTTTATATCTTACGTTAAAACATTCTTTAATCCTGCCACAGCCTAGGGTAATGTATCCAGGAGAGAAACAGAAATGCTAGTTCTGTATAGAAAGATAGCCATGAAACAAATGCCCACAGACGATCTTAAATTTATGTTGCTTCACCCAAAATCTTAATATTTCCAACTGAGGAGATTTTCCTAGTACCGACCATTTTCTCTGGCATAAAGGTTTCTAAGGAGAGTCTACAATTATCTGGTAGCAAACGGTAAAAGGGACTATATCATAGCTCTTAGGTTTATTTGAGTACAAGGCCCAACCTAACGTCAAACTCTTCCCTAGCTGGACTCTTTGAAACATGTGGTCTCCCTGCCCTGGTCATTTGGACTTTTCTCCAACATCAGGGCCATCTGTCTGTGACATATGCCATTCCACTGGTTGCCAAAGTTGATTTGGACGATCTGGCTGGTTTCCTTCTCTCTCAGATATTTCTGACTGTCTCTTTTCTCACCCAAAGAAATGCAGCTCTGTGTGGACAAAAGTTATGAAAACCGTATTTTTAAGCCTAAAATTTGAGTCTACACATCCTGCCCCACAGGTCCGCGATCCCACGGCCAAGGCTCCCAGGGGCCATAATGCCTACCTGCTTCGTCTCTAAGGTCCAGGGGTGAGGCACAGAGGATGCTGCCCTTGGTAGAGGTCAAACCGTTGTCAGATGAGGACAAAAACAACTTGGCGAGGATGGCAAGCGCAGATAAGGGTAGCTCCAGAGAGACAAAGTCTTGGTCTGTTTTGCTTCTAACATTGAGCAATTAGTGTCCTACGTAATACTCATCAACACAATAACTAGTCACCATTTCTGGAAAAAATATATTTCTAGGAGAGTAGAGCGTGAAAATGTGTTTTTAGAATAGTTTACTATTCTTTTCTTCTTTTACAACTTTCGGCGATAGTATGCAAACTTAGTCACACCGTACTATTCATCTCGTTAACTAGCACTATTGAAACAGGCATTGTGTGAAATAGGACGAGAAAGAAAAAACTCAGCAGAATCATATCACGAGAAATTTCTCCCCGAATGTTTGAATTTCTCCCACTCTGTCCCTGTCCACCTGCAGGGACACACATCATGGATTTGAAAAGCAGGTATTCTCTGAACTTGCAATGTGAGATAAGTAAAAGTGATTCTTCATTGCCCTTTCTCCAGGCAGAAGCAATAATTATATCTAAATATTATATCCAATTATAACTGCTCTTCCCAGAGCTGGTTGCCTGAGCACACAATTAGCTGCAAACCCTCCCACCAAGTGGGATGTGGGAAACGAAATGGTGGGAAGATGGAAGTTTTTATTTTACTCGTTGGGGAATGAAGTATGAACCCTGTGGGAAGCTGAGGAGTACCCACAGAGCTTAATTCCCATGCCCCAGAAGATAACTACAGCTCGAAGCAAAGTTTTCCATTTGTTTATTACAACCGAGCCTGCACGTCTTAGGTTAGAAAACCAACATTTGAGTCCGTATTATTGGAGATGAGCAAATCTAAATCTAAGCACACTTTGTGCCATCACAGCCACACTACAAGTTATAGCTGAACTTAAGAATGTCTTTTACTTAATCTACTTGCCTGGAAGCAAAAGTGTTCTGAAGTTGTTTTAGAATTATACACTTGTGTCTTAGTATTCAAAATCATCAACCAAACAGAAAATAGATTTGAGACTTCAAGCAGATGGTGACACCCCCAACCCCACCCACCTACCGATGTTGCTTCATTGGGAAGCCTCGCCAAGTGGGAGGAGTTCCAACTGCCACCTTCAGCTGAAAGGGCCCCAGAGTCAAGCACACAAACACAAAATGAAATAAGCATCTTTGAAAGCGATTGTTCATGGTATGCAGTTAGGGGAAGGGAAAAGAGACTCTCAGCCCTTGACCTACATGGCCAGGCTGCCACCTCCTCCTCCCCTTCCATCTGTCCGTCTTTCTTCAGTTGTTGGGACATGTCACCATGGCATGGAGGCTCTCTGAAGGATGGAGGAAGAAAACGTGTTAATAAGGGCAGAGAAGGCCTGTTTGTCCTCAGCTGCCTTTCTGATCGGAGGAAGAATGGCCCCATAGTCTGTGACTCCAACCAAGAGAACAGAAATGATATCTAGGCAGAGAGGAGATAAGGAGTCAGGTCAGGATAGAGCATCTGAGACCAGCACACAGGAACCCGGTGGCGTTCTTGCATCCTTCTGTCATTCTAAGTTGTGCTTTTTAATTTTTTTTCTTTGAACTTTATATTTTGAAGTAATTGTAGATGTGCATATATTTGTAAGAAATAGTACAGAAAGACTCAGGTACCATTTACTCGCTTTTTCCTAATGGGTAACAATGCGTAAGATGATAATGCAACATCACAATCAGGATATCGACACTGACGTAATCCACTGTCACACAGTGTGCTGGAAAAATCAATTCAACTCTTTGAAAAAGCAGCAAATCCATAAAAATGCCTCAGGCTGGATAGGAAGTCTTAAGACGGTGTTTTGTATACTTATAAACAGGCTGCTGATCGGGGCTGAGGGAGGCGGAACAGGCTCTGGTGAGTCACCGAACCCATCAAAGCTCTCTCACTGACAGCACTTACTGTGAAGGAAGAACTTCTTTGCATTTTGTTTTAGTTTAGGATTTCCTAAAATTAAGATGATAGAGTGTGCAGAGGGGTAGGTACCAAACATCAGGATGAAGAACAGAATATTTAAGCTTCCATACTGAAAATTTTCAAGAAGGAGAAAGGTAATCGCTGTGAAGTGGGAGAAGTAGAGGATGAGGAAGGACAGGATGGACAGCATCGCCTGGACGCTGGCACACCTGTGAGTGTCCCCAGCCCCCGCAGCCCTATTTCTCATCTGCTGGGTGTGTCTCCCCAGGGAAAAAACCAGGAGGAGACCCGCAGCAAGGAAGATAAATAACGGTATGGAGACCTCAACTATCAGCAAGAAAAACTGCAAAGTGAATTTTTCTTTCATGTGAGCCACTGTATTTTTGAAGACAAAGGTCACTGAGAAGTTTTGGCCAATAATCCATTGGTAGTTGCTGTGCAAAACACAAGTGGCAGATGCACATAACAGAGACCCCAGGATCAGCCATGGCACCAGCTTGGTTATCCTCATCTTCAACCAGAAGAAGAATGGGTGAGAAATGTTGGCAATCTTGGCACAGTAGAAAACACCCAGCCACGTGGCAAGCCAGAGTTCTGATTTACTTATGAACAGGTAGGCCACAACATTCCGAGAAAACCTAGAAAGTTCTGTCAAAGACAGCACAGATAGACAAAAATGCAAGATGGTTCCCTGCAGACAAATTCTAGAAAGTGCCAGGCAAGAAAGAAGGAGATCCAGGGGAGCCATTCTCTTCTGCTTGACCAGACCAATGCCATTCACCACCACTATGATGCTATTTGCAAGAATCCCAAAAAGGAATTGCATCAGCACAAGAAGAAAAGAGATGATGAGGAAAGAGTCTAGCATTTTAAGAAGGAAAAAAATCAATTACTTTAAAAAATGATGCAGTTCCAGATGTTTAGATGGTTTGAGTGTTGGCGTATTCACATGTTCCTTCAATGAGGGCAGGACTTCTCTGTTGACCAGACCTAACCATGAAGGCGAGGGGGCAGGAAGCTGGTGCACATTGGTTTATATCACCGCCTTGTCAGTTAGTTCTGAGAAAGTCAAATAAGAAAGAGATACTTTAGCAACAATTTGCTTCTCAGGGGTAGCTTTTGCATTATCCAGGTAGACAGCAATTTCAAAGCTGTCATAAGCAAATCGTGGAATCAGACACCCTCAGGTGGCAAGGGGCAAGGCTTGCCTCTCAGTAATGAACCAAAGCTACTCAACCCTTCATCTCTACCAGGAAAAATAGATTTCTCCTATAGATATGATTCTATTGAATGTTGACTCATTCTTTTAAAAAATAATTTTTTGAAACAATTATCGCTTGACCTGTATTGGTGTAGTTCAACCAGCAGTGTTAAGACTCCTAAGTGGTAGTTCTCTGACGTGCAATGACTGAGCAATTTAGAACCTCCTAAAATTTAAAATAGTTATAGGACAAAATGTACGTGATAAAAGAAAAAGTGTCATGAAATGCAAAGGCCAAGTGCCCTGTGTGTGTGTCTGTGTATACACTCGGTCAGAAGCTACAGGGAGGTCAGGTGCACGGACATGAGGAGATGCACTCAGCATCCTCCATCCCAGTCCTTATCTACAGGGTCATTCAAGGTTATTTTTCCAGAACTATGAGAATCCTATGACACGAGCTTGCTCTAGGGGAAAAGTAAGTATAAAGTAGTACATGATTAATTTTTCGCTGTAGAAACAGATTATTTGAGAGAAAATTAAATTAGTATTTATAAACATGAGTACTGCACTAAACTGAGTTTTCTCAACCTCAATGCCATTGACTTTGGAGGCTGAATAATTCTTTGTTAGGGGGCTGTTCTGTGCCACGTGGGATGTAGGATGTCTCCCACATTCCTGGTCTCTACCCACTCTACCCACACACCTGCTTCCCAGGCTGTGACACTAAAAATGTTCCCAGATATTGCCAAATGTCCCAAGTGGTTGAATCATTCTCCTAAATAGTGAGAGAAACCAAGGTAGATAAAATGTGGTTTCTGTCCTTGAAGCTTTCCAAGGCTGAAGGCAGAGCCAGTCACATGTATAATGTGACATAAAACTAACTCAGTTCTTGAGACAATTCACCAACAGAGCACAAAGTGGGGGACAATTTATCAAACACTGGGGACACTGAAGCTTTTCCAACTTAGCACTTGATGGAAATGTGCCAGCCAGCCGGCGAGGAGGCGGGTGTTCTTATGGACGTGGGTTACACTTTATCCAAACAAAGTATAACATAAAGGACGCTTATTTATAGAAAACTGGAAAGAAACCATATGGGAGAAACCAGTGGAGAGAGCAGGGCTCCTGGTGACTTTTTCTTTCCTCTCTGAGGATGTGGTGCCCGTGCCATGTTAGAACTCTGCACTGTTCTTCCCGTCACAGCAGCAGGGAGATGAAGGGAGCAGGTAGGAGGGTCTTCAGGGAGGCACGGAGGGAGTTGGTTTCTGAGCAGATGCCTTCCAAATAGGTTCAGGCTCACTCCTGACAATTAGAATGAGCTTTGTTCTTCTCCCTCTGGTAGAAAGAAGACAGTATGAAAAAAAAAACTTCTCAATTTTATATTCTTAAGACTAGAAAAGCAAAAACGGGAAGGCTTACACCTGTAAAATAAGGGCCTGGCTTGGAGATGTTGTAGGTCCCTTCCAGGTCACCTCCATGAATGGCTGTGACATGTTGTAGGTCCCTTCCGGGTCACCCCCATGAAATGATTATCACAGTGAAGTTAGTCACAGCAAATGTTTGGTTCCGTACCGCGTATGAAAGTGATATTTACACCGCAGTAGGAACCAGTAAGTGTGCGATACCATTATGTCCAAAAAGAATTGCATAGTCCTCAGTTAAAGGATACTTCCTTGCTAAGAAATGCTAACAACCATCTGAGCTTCAGTGAGCCATAAACTTTTTGCTGGGGAAGGGTCTCCGTGAGGCTGATGGCTGCTGACTGATGAGGCTGGTGGCCGCTGAAGATTGGGGTGACTGTGGCAGTTTCTTAAAGTTGGGTAACGGTAAAGTTTGCCGCAGTAGTAGACTGTTCCTTTCATGAAAGATTTCTCCACACTGTGTGATGCTGTTTGGTAGCATTTTTCCCATGGTAGAACTTCCAAAATTGAAGTCAGTTTTCCAAAACCCTGCGGCTCAGTTAAGTTTACATAATATCCTAAACCCTTTGTCGTCCTTTCAAGAGTATCATGATATTTTTACCAGGAGTAGATTCCATCTCATGAAACCACTTTCTTCACTTATCCACAAGCAGCAATTCCTCCTCCATCCACGTTATATCATGAGATTGTAGCAATTCCGTCACCTTTTCAGTCTTCATAGGATTGAAGACAGGTTGAGTCTTGCTCTGGCCTAGGCCTTGACTTCAGGGAATGTGCTGTCTGGGTTGGTCTCCTGTGCAGACCACCGCATAGACCAAACTTTCTCCACATCTGCCTAAGGCTATTTTGCATTTCGTTTTTAAGCAGTCTTGTATTCACTAGCGTAGCACTTTTAATTTTAGTTTCCTTCAAGGCCTTTTCTTTTGCGATCAGAACATGGCTAACTGTTGAAAGAGTCCCTGTCTCAGCTTTCGACACTCCCTCAGTAAGATTAGATTAATTATTTCTTACTTCTGATATCAAGTGCAAGGCTTGTGACTTTTCCTTTTTCTTGAACACTTAGAGGCCATCGCAGGGCCTAATTAACTGGCCTAATTCCAACATTGTTGTGTTTCAACAAATAGGGAGGCCCAAGGAAAGAGAGAGCTGGGGAGTGGCTGGTCAGTGGAGCTGTCGAAACACACATAACATTTGTCAATTAAGTTTGTTGTCCCAAATAACTACAATAGTGATATCAAAGATCACTGATCATAGACCTCCATAACAGATATAAAAATAATAAAAACGTGTGAAATATTGTGAGATGTACCAACTTAGGATACCAAGACAAAATGAGCATGTTCTGTTGGAAAAACGGCACCAATAGATTTGGTCAACGCAGGGTCGCCACAAAACTTCGATTTATAAAAGCCACAGTCTCTGTGACATGCAGGTAAGTGAGGCATAAAGAGGTGAGGTGCCCGTCCAGGAGCCCAGGGACTCGCAAGAGAGCAGCCACCACTGCTTCCTTGGCTTCTCAATCAAACTTCTATCATCGCACCTGGCCTGTTTTTTTCTTTGTTTGTTTATTTGTTTGTGACAGAGTCTCACTCTATCACCCTGGGTAGAGTGCTGTGGCATCCTAGCTCACAGCTATCTCAAACTCTTGGGCTCAAGTGACCCTCTTGCCTCAGCCTGCCAAGTAGCTGGGACTACAGGCACCTGTCACAACACCCACCTTGTTTTAGAAACAGGGTTTTACTCGGCTAGAACTCCTGAGCTCAAGCAATCCACCTGCCTCACTCTCCCAGAGTAGACCTGACCTTTTGATTGCAAATGACGGTAAGCTGCCCGTGTGTGCCCAGGAGACCAGCGGCCTGCGGGCAGGTCTGGGCTTTTTCTCATCCTCAGCACTCTTCATTTGTTCATTTATTCATTCGTTTGGTCTTTGGTATATGGCAAGTTTGTTAGGCAGGACCAAACTCAATTACATAAGGGTTTGCACAGCGGAGAAAAGACAAATGAGGGTTACCAAGTCACTCTGAGAGGCAGACTTGGTTCTCTGTCTGTCTGTTCCTAGAGAACCCAGGAGGCTCCAATGCTGCCATGATCCTTCCACACTGAGCCTTGGGGTGCCTTCAGCATGGACCTGGGCAGTTCAATATTGCAAGAAAGCAACAGAAACACCAAGGGGGAAAGTGAAAAAAGGAAAAGTTCACAGCCCGAGTCTCAAACAGCAACGTGGGCTGTCAGCACTCACGGAAAACCAGCAGAGCTCACGGACGATACACCGAAGACCACAGCATTACCGCGTTCAATTCTATTCATCAGCTTGCTACTTGGTTCTTACATTCCAGTATCTGGGCAGGCTTCTAGTTCTCAGACCTTCTGTTCTAACTCTCGTTAGGCCCAGCTTGGGGAGCAGAGCCGTTTCTTCATGGAGAACCTCACTTATGTAGGACAGGTCTTCTGATGTGAGGCCCCCAGGGAGTAAAAAAAAAAAAAAGCTCATGAGACTTAAGCTGCATTTTTAAAATTAAGTAATTCTATCACCTGTCTCTTCAGTCACTGAGCACACACAGAGGCTGTGGAAGGCAAATGTTCCAGGACAAGTGCCACCAACTTGCCCACAACGTGCCCTCTAACATGGAAAGATGGCCGAGCGAGAGACGTGTGACCACAGTGGTGTGACTGCGAACCTAACCGCCTTCAGCCCGCGGAGCGCGCAGTGCCTTTCAGTGCTGGGGAGAGACCCGTTCTTCCTCCTCCTTGGGTCTCCACATCCCATCAAGGCAGCCAAGGATTGGTCCTCTCTTGTACAAAGCGAGAGTGCAATGAATATTTTAATGATCAACACAACAAATAAAAAACGGTCGTAAGCATGGACATTTTAAGTCTTTAAACTGTGTTAGTGAGAAGGACGCATCAGAGAAATTCTGGCTCTGAGATGAAAAACGTGCCTGTCTGGCCTCACCTGTCAGTCAGCAGCTCGGAACGTTGACAGTTTTACATGGACAAATGGCTTGGAACAGATGGAACAAGACCCGAGGAGGAGAAATTCGCATGATCATTACCCCGTATTGCCCTGATTAAATCCGTTCAATCGCACTCGTCTGTAATGAGCAATCATTAAAGGAGCGGGCACTAAATATTCTTGAGGTAACTGACAGGCGGAAAGAGTTGCTTATTTATATTCAAATCATTTAGCGCCTCAAAAGAGAGTGCAGTCCTTTGCCACACGCAGTGACAGTGACATGGCAGGCTGTCCATCAGACAGGAGGCTGTCATGCTCCTCTTTCTGCTTTCTGGCAGCACACGGACAGACATTTGCTTTGGTATTAGAGTCATCATGGAAGTGAGCGATAGTTTTAATACCTTTCCCAAGTGGGTCTTCCCTCTTCATTATCAAGGGAACAATTCCTGCTTTAAGTAACATGCACATGTGTTAACATTATTATATATTTAATAAGATCACTCAGACAAGCCAGAAAGAAACGCTGGGCAAACGGACGCAGACGTTTTGTTTTCTGACTCTTCGCCTTAGCAGAGCTTGGCCCCGCGAAGCCGGGATGGAATTTACCCCATTTAAAATTCACATCTTGGTTAAAAAGCACTAGACTCTTTCACACTAATCGTTCTTTAAATCCATTCATTTTCTTCTCTGCACTTGAATTTGCAGTTGATCTTCTGGACTAAAATCTTAGTGTTTAGTATTCAGGTCACTTTCATACACTTGTCCCTTCCCTTCTTCCGTTTATTCTGGTAATACATTTCTGCGCTTTTTCTCACTCAATATTCTGAAATGTATTTGCATTGCGGCGAATAGAATAATGGAGCAATGCCATCTGCTAAATTTAAGCCTCACACAGAAAGAACTCAAAGCGCTTCACAAACAAGAATGCCTTGTCCGTTACAATGAGGGAACAGAAGCCACAGAGCTGTACTCGAGTCCCAGGGCTGTCTCTGGTCCTCCGGATTTTGTCATCAGCCCTGAGCTGAGCTCCTCTTTGGAATTTCAGATCCTTTCTTGCTTCTTCCCTCCCTCCCTCCCTCTCCCTCCTCTTTTCCTGTTCCCCTCCCATACTTCAAGACACTTTTGTGTGTCTTCTGAACTTGGCAGTGTTCTAAGCATTGTACAGTCACATGACTCTTGCTAAGGATGGGGGGCAGTGTCTGAGAAAGCATCATGAGGTGATCTGGTTGTTTTGCAAGCATCCTAGAGGGATCTTGCACAACCTGCATGGCACAGCCTACTGCACACCTGAGCTGTCGGGGGTGGCCTGCTGCTCCTGACTTGCTCCTGTGCTGAATACTGTAGGCAACTGTAACACGATGGTATTTGCGTGTCTAAACATAGAAAAGGTACAGGGAAGTTTGGCGTACCTTTTCTTAATGGTCCCTTCAACAGGACACTTACCATGAGTGGAGACGGCAGGAATGAAGCTGCCCTGGCTCTGTCAGTGAGTGAGTGCTGAGCACAGGTGAAGGTCCGGGACTTCACTGTGCAGGACTGTAGACTTTATACACATTGTACACTTACACTGAATTCACTCAGCAAATAAAGCAGTAATTGTGCTACAATGTTACAAGGGCTATGAGGTCACTGGGTGAAAGCAAACTTTCAGCTCCATTGCAATATTTTGAGACCCTTTGTACATATGCTCCATCTATGACTGAAATGTCGTTAGGTGACACAGGACCATCAAATGAATAAGGCAGAGTCTCTGTCATCTTGGAAATTACACTGCAGTGGGGAAGAGGAGAACTAAACAGGTGAAGAAATAAATCATTTCAAATAAAGTAGAAAGAGGTGTAGTCAGGGAGGGCTTTCTCCTCCAGAAGGAAGCGATAAGACAGCTGGATGGGAGATGCAAGGGAGTGAGGAGATAATCAAAGAGCTTGACGCAGTTCAAAAACCCCAATCCCTTGGACGGCTGGAGCAGCAGCTGCCCAGGCAGAGGAAGTTAGCAAGGCAGACAGGGAGAGGGGTGTCATCCAAGTGTGGTAGAAACTCACTGCAAAGTTTGGGTGCAAGGATGTTTTATCATAAGCATATTTATGTTCTGGATAGATGTTTACTCATTTACCACTTTTTAAAAAAATGCATTCACTCATGATAAAAGACTTGGAGTTCAGGAGGGATCAAGGATAGAAGCAAAAGACCACTGTGAAGGCCATTGCCATTGACTAGGCAAGGGATGAGGTTAGTCTAAATTAGACTGGTGCTAGAAGTGGGGAGAACTTCTGAACTTGGAATAGATTTAAAGTGCAAAACTTCTGAACTTGGAATAGATTTAAAGTGCACCACCAGTGGGGCGGTGCCTGTGGCTCAGTGAGTAGGGCACCAGCCCCATATACCGAAGGTGGCATGTTCAAACCCAGCCCCGGACAAACTGCAACAAAAAAATAGCCGGGTGTTGTGGCAGGTGCCTCTAGTCCCAGCTACTGGGCTGGCTGAAGCAAAAGAATCACCTAAGCCCAGGAACTGGAGGTTGCTGTGAGTTGTGTTGCCACAGCACTCTACCGAGGGTGATAAAGTGAGACTGTCTCTACAAAAAATAAAATAAAATAAAACGTAAAACCAAGAACTTCAGATGGAAAGATAATGGGAAAAGAGGAGTCAAGAACCACTCTAGGGTCATCAGCATGATCCACTGGTGAGCAGGTAGAAGATGGGAGGAAGGTTCAAATCAGGAGCTCTGCCTGGACGTGGCCGTCTGAGACACCTGCTTCAGGTGGGGGTGTTATTAAGAAGTGGTTGAGCTCCATTTGGATTGTAGCTTTCTTAAGATAGTTAACAATTACTTTCATGATAGTGTTGAGTATATTGGATACATTTTCTTCCATTCTTGAGATACTTTGCTAAGGAGGACATTTTCCAGCTCCACCCATGTAAACATGAAGGAGGCAAAGTCTCCATCTTTCTTTGTGGCTGTGTAGTATTCCATGGTGTACATATACCACAATTTATTGATCCATTCATGGGTCGATGGGCACGTGGGCTTCTTCCATGACCTAGTGATTGTGAATTGGGGTGCAATGAATATTCTGGTACAAATATCTGTATTATAGCGTGATTTATGGTCTTCTCGATATATACCTAACAGGGGAATTACAGGATCAAATGGTAGATCTATATTTAGATCTCTGAGTGTTCTCCATATGGTTTTCCAAAAGGGACGTATTAGTTTGCATTCCCACCAGCAGTGTAGTAGTGTTCCCTTTTCTCCACAACCCTGCCAGCATCTGTGATTTTGAGATTTTGTGATATGGGCTAATCTAACTGG
>CAUYQV010015293.1:0-32967 GCA_963574575.1 Galagoides demidoff | reverse complement strand
ACACAAATTTTTACGTAAAATCATATAGTGATGGAAAATGTGGATGTTCTCTTCAGTTTGCTTCAATTTTTTACCTTTTTTTTTTTTTTTTTTTTTGAGACAGAGTCTCACTATGTTGCCCTTGGTAGAGTGCTGTAACGTCACAGCTTACAGCAACCTCAAACTCATGGGCTTAAGCAATTCTCTTGCCTGAACCTCCCAAGTACCTGGGACTACCGGCGCCCGCCACAACACCAGCTATATTTTTTTGTTTCAGTTGTCATTGCTGTTTAACTGGCCCAGGCCGGGTTTGAACTTATCAGCCTGGGTCTGTGTGGCTGGTGCCCTACCCACTGAGTTACGGATGGCGCCCCTTCAATTTTCTTAGTGAGAAAGAAAGCCAGCTGAGCTGAGAGTAAGGATCTCCGGAGCGGGGAGAAGCACAACAGACCCACTAGCATATTCTCAAATTTACACGACTGGGGAAGTGTGCAAAGAAAAGTCTCACTATTTTATTTTCATAATTCATTTAACAATCCCCTTACTATTCCATCCTATGCTGAGGGAAGTGAGAGGATGAGGACTTACACATATCTCAAGTCTGCCAATGAATGTAAAATATTCAATCAACACAAAGTTAATCTTCTATCAGAACTGTTTTTCTCACATCTCTCTTCCTAAAATGGCCTTTGGGTATAGTCGAGAGCTTCCAGAATTCAGGGAATTACCCTCCATGTAGCCTGCCATTATGTGCTGGCATCACTGTGCCATGGCTGGTTATGGCCCTTGGGTGTGCCAAATCGTTCAACTGAGTAATACAGGACCTGCTATCTTTGCTCAGTGATGACTTGCTGAGACTCCACCACCATCCCACTTAGCCCTCACTGACTCAACCCACAATCAAGACTTGCTTACTGAGCAGATACTGGAGTCTGGAGGTCACTCCCATTGAGTGTCTGGCCTCACCCACCACCACAGCAAACCTCGTTGGGCAAGTTACCAGTAAGATCCCTTGTAGAACAACTCGACTCTGGGAGCCCAGCACATTGCCTCAGACTTACCTTTCCGGCCACTTTCCTCTACGATTGCTGCACTATTGCCTCTCATGTTGACATAGACTGACACAAAGTGGCAGCCTCACACCAACTTTCCAAAAGGGAAATAGAACAAAAACTGCTCTGTTTTGGGTTTTTGCAAATTTATCAGCCTAGAGAAGGGAAGTCAGAAATGTAGGTCTGACTATCTCTTTCCTACATAGTCTAGAACCAGAAGTAACAGGCTCGTCCCTTTTCTTACAAGGTTCTCCCGCGTATCAAATCCTTTTCTTTTTAGTGCTCTGTGCTCTGCCTGTAGAAAAAAACATGTGATCTGCATCCTCTTGAAATGATTCCCAAACACTGAAGCCTTGGGTCAACTTGGAACTAAGGACTACTAACGGTGAAAATGTATTTGTTTAATAGCCCTAAGGTATTACCCCTCCCATTATCCCTTCTGCACTTCCACGAGGCCTGCTATAAATGTAATCAGTGCTTTCAACTTGCTCTCTGTAATCTGGAGCTCAGTTGAAAACACCTAACTTTCCACAATAGTATGGCATTAAAAGGGTGACTTTTTCAAAGCAGTATTTCATGCTATGATTGTTTTAGTGTTATCATTGTCTTTTCATTTTAATTCTGTACTGAGGTGATTTCCCAAAGGGCACAATTTTTAAAAATCAAATCAATCAACATAAGCATGCTTTACTGCTATCTAAACTATAAACCCCAAATATTATACCAAGTGATTATGCTGAAGTTATTTATGCATTCCCTTTTAAAGGTCACTCCTCTAAATTGAAGGCTTTCTATCAAACTGGCATTGCCTGTGTTTTTCTCATCATTGTTTAACCTATAACAACCTATTTTCCTCTTGGGAGAAGAAAACCTCATTAATTCACATTAATACACACAGGTTTGACAGCTAATGCTGTTAGACCTTCAATACTCATTAATACTTCTCCACCACAGTCTTACTAAGAACTTTTCTACTTGCCAAATGCATTGAAAGTATTATATAAAAGTATAGCCTCACCAAAGAGGCTTGAGTGGTATCATTGTATCTAATGGATGAAAAAAGTTTACTTTATGGATTGTTTCCTCCTCAAGGTTTAGTAGATTAATTCCTTAATCACATGCAGTTATTTATAATAGAGGAAGTCAATTCATTTGAGCTTAACATTTTTTGTGATGTGAGAGCATAGACTTTTTGGGCTAAACTGTTAATAATTTGGGGGTTACGTAAAATGGTGAGGTAGTAATAGTCATGTTTTATATTGGACAAGCAAGTATTAAATTCTATAGCAGTAGAAACTTAATGATATTGGTTCCATAACATCCTCAAATCTTATATTTTATGTTATATGGACAGAATTTTTCTCTTAATAGTTTGTCTTATTTTATTTTACATTGAATATATAGAAAAGATTTGGGGAAACATTTTCTAATCTAGCTAATTGTGATAAACACATAATAATTAAAGTTGTTTGTATGTATTAAATTATCATCTTCTTTCAGATGCTCTAAGATGCATCAAAAATAACTGATGGGGGAGGCAGGGAGGAATAAATCCCTCTGCCTTCCTCCCCACCAAAAAATAATAACTGATGGTGCTTGGCCTCAGACACTCACAACTGCTACTTTTCTGGAACCAGTCATTCCTACTCAATGATGTATACCTTTGGCTGTCCTGGATCCTATGTGATTTGAGCAGATATTCAATGAACACCTACAAAATGCAAGTATTACTCACTAAATCAGGTGATAAATTGTTTCGGTTTTGCTAAATTTCTTTTTTTTCTATTTTTTTTTAATTTGAGACAGTTTCAAGTTGTCAGAGTGGTGTGGCATCACAGCTCACAGCAACCTCAAACTCTTGGGCTTAAGCTCGGCTCCTGTGGCTCAAGCGGCTCCGGCGCCAGCCACATACACCTGAGCTGGCAGGTTCAAATCCAGCCCGAGCCTGCCAAAAAACAATGATGGCTACAACCAAAAAATGGCCAAGCATTGTGGTGGGTGCCTGTAGTCCCAGCTACTTGGAAGACAGAGGCAAGAGAATCGCTTGAGCCCAGGAGTCGGAGGTTGCTGTGAGCTGTGATGCCACAGCACTCTACCCAGGACAACAGCTTGAGGATCTGTCTCAAAAAAAAAAAAAAAAAAAAAAAATTCTGGGCTTAAGCAATTCTCTGCCTCCGCCTCCCAAGCAGCTGGGACCACAGTTGCCCGCCACAATACCCAGCTATTTTTGTTGCAGTTGCCACTGCTGTTTTAGCTGGCCAGGGCTGGGTTCAAACCCGCCATCCTCAGTATATGGGGCCAGCACCCTACCCACTGAGCCATAGGCACTGCCCTAAATTCCTTTTTGATCTTTAAGAAACGTATGGCCCAGCTGCAGAGAAGCCCAAACATGTTTAACAGTTAAATAATAACCTAACTTAATGGATTTCAATTTGAGTCCCCTCTCCCTCTTTCCCACTCTCTCTCTCTCTCTTATTCCCCACCCTGAGCAGGGATATATATGAGTATATTCTCATGCCCTTGACATCAGAGCTCCTGGATCTCAGCCCTTTGGACTCCCTATTAACATTTAACAGCAACAAATTTTAAGTATTTAAACTGTATTTAAAAGTGACTATGTCAGAAACCCAAGTGTGTAAACACATAAAAACAAACAGGCCTCCAGGTGTGGTGACTCAGGCCTATAATCCCACCACTTTGGGAGGCCCAGGTGGGAGGATCACTTGAGCTTAGAAGCTCAAGACCAGGCTGGGAAACATAGCAGGACCCCGTCTCTACAAAAAACATAAAACATTTCTTTTTTTCATTAACCATGCTGCAATGGAAGGATTGTTACATCCAGGAATTGTAGATTTCAGTGAGCAGTGATTGCACCCCTGCAGTCCAGCCTTAGCAACACAGCAAGCAAGACCCTATCTAGAAAGAAAGACAGTTATGCTTTGGTTAAGCAGCTGCCTCAGAGGGTCCTGCAAAACCAATTTAAAAGCTACCACTGGGAAGAACATAGGCTTGAAAGTCAGATAGATCTACATTATAACAAATTCTATTTCTTACTACTTCTGTGGCTTAGGGCAAGTTGTTTAACAACACTAAATCTCAATGTCCTTTCCTAGCAAAAGGGAACAACTATACCTAAGTTACTTTAAGACACTGGCAGTTTTTCATGAAAAGTCTGCCATATAAGTGCTCAGCAACACTAGCTTTAAAGAGTACATAAGGAAGGAGAGATCGAATGCTGGATGCAAATAATAACAACAACAATAAGAAGGCGGCATTCTGAATGAGGACGTTGTCACCCAATTCTGAGAAACAATTGATCATTGCATATCCAGAATGACAGCTTATGAACAGAGAGTGTATATAGTAGTACTACACAAGTGGAACCATATATAAAGGATTTTGAGGCCGGCTAGACACAGTGGCTCATGCCTATAATCCTAACATTCTGGGAGGCCTGAGCAAGAGTGAGACCCCATCTCTAGTTTCTATTAAAACAGAAAAACTAACTGGGCCTTGTGGCAGACACCTATAGTGCCAGTTACTCAAGAAGCTGAGGCAAGGGGATCACCTGAGCCCAAGCATTTGAGGTTGCTGTGAGTGCTGATGCCACAGTACTCTACCCAGATACAATGAGACTCTATTCCAAAAAAAAGGTTTTGAATTTTAGGTTGAATTTTATCGTTTCTAGTAGTCCTCAAATTTAGCATGAATCAGAATCACCTTTGCCGCTTTCCAAAAAATAATCATTCCTAGAACCCATGCTCAGAGAGAGTTGATTCAGTACACGGGGGATGCCCACAGGAATCTGTGCCTTCGGCAAACATCACAAGTGATTCTAATAATCCAATTTATGCATCACGCATCACATTTTGAAACATAAAGAAATATTCTTTGGCGGTGCCTGCGGCTCAAAGGAGTAGGGCACCGGCCCCATATGCTGGAGGTGGCAGGTTCAAACCCAACCCTGGCCAAAAACTGCAAAAAAAAAAAAAAGAAATATTCTCATTTTTTAAAAAATTATTGAATAAGTAATGTAAGGAAAAAAGAAATCATAATTTAAGATCAATTGTCTAGCTATGTCTAGAATAAATTGATACAGAAAAGAAGAGAGTATTATATGAATCTGTTCATGAAATTGTTAAGAACTGGAGAAGGGCAACCGAAGTAATAATGAAACATGAGAGGAGGATATGAAGCATATTTCTAGACAAGAATCAGCAGGACTCCAATTAACTGAATTTAAAAATCAAAGGCAATAAAAAATCCTGAAAATAATCCAAAAGTGTCACCTAGAAGACGGGGAGAATGAAATGAAAGAAATTATTAAGAGATACTGATTTGCAAAGGAAAGATGACAGAGTTCCATTCCCAGCAACTGTAGTTTAAAGCAACAGTGAGCCCTTCTGGGAGACTCCTAGAAGTTAGATCCTGGAGAGAGAAACAAAAACTTCTTGGTGAAGGACTTGACTACAACTCAGACTTTACCTTACAAATGCGAACAATTCAACTAATCATAGCTACCCTCATATTAATACTAAATAAAAAACATATAAAATAAAACATTTGAACATCAGCCAGAAAAAGATAGTTTAAAGCCCTAAAAATGGATTATTTCTTCAAGGAAAAATGAACAAGTGAGAAAAGCAGAGGGTCAGAGAAAGAAAAATTAGTTAAGGAGACAAAAAAGCAATTTAAAGACTGTAAGTAAAAACACATTGTTCAGATGGATTCATTTTATATTTATTCTCTCTATAACCTAGAAAAAGACATTTTAAAAAATCATGAAAAAATATTGTGATGGGCTGGCAATTCTCTGATGCACCATCAGAAGCTATAAATTATACTTATGTAATATTCATTCATTCAGTGCCTATCTATGCTATGCACTCTGTGAAGTACTGAGGATAAAGCTAAATAAAACAATCCTGGACCTAAAGAAGCTAATCTGAAATACAGTCCAAAACTATGCCACTTTATTCAATTATGCTTGAATGTTTGCTAAGGGTTGTGATGAGAGAAATAAGAGGCAGGGAATTCCTCATTTCTGGTTCCTAGGTGAACCTCCTTTAATAAAAAAAAGAACCATTACCATTATATTTGGATTATCTGTTCAATTTGGAACTGGTGCTAAATTATAACAAAAGGGGTGAATTCACAATTAAAGTAAACTATGCCCAGCCATCGAAGATAGCTGTGGGTATGGGCACCACTATGTGCCTGTAAGGAAAATGTGGAATTACTAAGTATGAACTTAAAGCAACATGAAATTATCTTACAATTACAAGGATAAATCCAAAGTGGGTCTTACTGGGCTAAGATCAAGATGCCAGCAGAACTGCATTTATCTGAAATGTATAGGGCACAATTAGTTTCCTTGCCTTTTTCAACTGCTATGGGCCACCTGCATTCCTTGGTTCACGGCCCCTTCTTATATCTTCAGAGCAGTCTAGCATCTTCAAATCTCTCTCTGACTCTCACCCCTGACTCTCCTGCTCCCCTCTTCCACTTACTAGGGCACTTGTAATCACAATCTCTCCATTTCAAGACCCTTAACTTGATCAAATCTGCAAAGTTCCTTTTGCTAAGTAAAGTAAGATATACCTATTCATAGGATCCAGGGAATAGGAGATAGATGTCTTTGGGACTCATCTGTCTACCTCAGCTTGTCTTTATTACCTCAATTAGTTCTCTATAAACCCTTTACAGATGTTCCCAGGATATAGGGTGGTTTTTTTCCCCCCCGCATAAGTTCTTAGAAGCTGAATATAGATGGAGGGTATTAGTATCCAGAGATATAAAGAGACTCAGCTTTTAATATATGATAAAAGTCACATGGAAAGAAGTATGGAGAACACTCAAAGAGCCAAAAGTCAACCTTCCATTTGATCCTGCAATCCCATTACTAGGTATCTACCCAAAAGAAAAAAAATCATTTTATCACAAGGATACACTAGAATGTTTAATGCGGCTTCATTCATAATGGCCAAGATGTGGAAGCAACACAAGTGCCCATGAATCCTTTAATGAATGGATTAATTAAACTGTGGCATAGTGCACCGTGGAACACTATTCAGCCATAAAAAAGATAGAGACTTTATATCTCTTGTATTAACTTTGATAGAGTTGAAGCACATATCTTCTTAGTAAAGTATCATAAGAATAGAACTACCATATGATCCAGCAATCCCACTTCTGGACATATAGTCAAAAGAATTGCAATCAGGATATTGAAGAGGTATTAGCACTCTCCCATTCATTGTAGCACTAAGTCACAATAGTTATAAAAAACTCAAATGTCCATTGAGAGATAAATGGATAAAGAAAAATGTGGTATATACAAACAGTGGAATACTATTCAGACTTTTTAAAAAAGAAATTCTAAAATATGTGACAACATGGATGGACCTCAAAGACACTACGCTAAGTAAAATAAGCCACCCCTACAAAGGCAAGCACTACATGATTCCAGTTATATGATGTATCTAAAATAGATTCATAAAATCAAAGAATGGAAGAGTGGTTGGCAGGGGCCAGGAAGAGGGGCAAATGGGGAGTTACTTATCACCAGACACAACATTTAAGATGAATAAGCTCTATTGTATTTATAGTCAATAATAATATTATATATACCTCAAATTTAAGATGATAGATCACATATTAAGTATACCACAACAAAAGAAAAAAAAACATTAGAAAAAGAAGAACAAATTAAACCTAAATAGAAAGAATCATACAATAAATACTAGAGCAGAAATTAGTGAAATCGGAATGAAACAATTTCAAAAATCTGTGAAACCAACGGTAGCTTACTTTAAATGATGTCAAAGTGCCAGAACTTCCTTAAGCTGGGCATTGGTTCTCATATTTTAAATCTTGGACCCCTTTATACTGTTAAAAATAATTGAGATTCCTCCCAAATTTAAAACCCAATAATACACAAGCATATCTCATTAGCCATAATAGAGATATTATTATCACATGTTATGTAGCCTCTGAAAAGCTTATGTAAGAGTGAAAAAGGTAAATAATGTCTTATTATTATAGGGGGAAAAAACCTGATCTCAGGGACACCCTAAAAGTTTATCAGCAGCATCCAGGGTCCCCAGACAATAATTTTGAGACTCTGAAGAGAAAGATATCCTCTTTGAGTTAGTTTACATGAAAAGTTAGTTAAAATGAAATGATAGAGTGAATTTATTGAATAAGATTTATTCATTTACACCCTAACTATAATACAACCCCTGTCAGTGTCCAGAGGACACTCCTTCTACCAAGCACCAATGACTCGGATGTTTGTCTGGCCAACTCCTCTGCAACCACATGTTGAAATTTGATCCCCACTGCTAGAGGTGGGAAATTTGATCCCCATGAGTGGTATTTGAGTTATGGGGGCAGATCTCTCATGAACAGATTAATGCCCTCTGTGGGGAAGGGAGAGTGAGTTCTCCCTCTATTAGTTCCCACAAGTGCAATTTGTTTAAAAAAAAAAAAAAAAAAGATAGGCACCTCCTTCCTCTTTCTCTTGGTCCCTATCTCATCACATGATCTCTGCACACTGGTTCTGTTTCACTTTTTTCCATGAGTGGAAATAGCCTGAAGCCCTCACCAGAAGCAGATGCTGGCTCCACATTTCTTACACAGTCCACAAAACTGTGAGTGAAATAAACCTCTTCTTTTTATAAATTACCCAGCCTCAGGTACTTCTTTATGGCAACACTACATGGACTAAGACATCAAGGCTGTGAGATATGCTTTCATGAGGGGAGTTCCGGCATCCTTAAAGTTCTCTGGTGCCTGTACTCTGCAGATCAGGAAAGACAGAGGAAACTGCTGCTATCCAAACAAACTTCTTGAATCCAATGGGGATAATGGCGAGGTAATAGGGATCAAGTTGCAAAGACACTTAATTGCCAAAGCCAATTGCTGTCCAATGGGTAGCAGAGTTGAAGTATTAATCAAACTTGTTGACACATATACAGTAGAGCCTCTGCAAGTTGACCATCCAAGGGACTGTAACAAAGTGGTTGACATATGAAGGTATCAATGCAAAGAATTAGGTCTACTGTACTGAAAAGTACATAGGGTGCATATCTGGGCTATGAAAATGAGGTCAACTTAAGCAGATGGTCAATGTAGGGCAGTGGTCAACTATGAAAGTTTTACTGTATTTTCGTCATAGATAATTGATCATGATGACCCTAGAACTGAATTAAAGCAACTAAATTCTACTTGCTTTGTAGAAGTTGAATTTTCTAGGTCTGACTTGAATCACCATGATAAGAATCTGGGTCACTCAACAAAATCCCAGAGCAAAAGCCTCTTAACTTATTTTGAGTTAGTTTACGTTGAATTTTATAAGCCCTCAGTGCCCTCGGTTTTCTATACTGCATAGTAGTAACTTTTTCTTTACTAAATTAATCATAATATTAATGACTAACACTTCAAAAGTTTTAACTCAAATCTGGCAATGTTACATGTGGGCTGGGAGTTCAGGGAAACAAGAATTTGCTGCCTTAAGAAACTGCATTATGCTAAAGATTCAGTGTAAACAGGCTTTATTTGGCCCTTCGAGAACCAGTTGCCTTAATGTTTGGTGCATAAGTGAACTCACCGTGCATATATGAATTTAATCTTAGGTTAAGTAACTTTAGCTTTTTCAGTTTCACAAGGGTGTGGAAGCAGTATTTATTGTGCCCAGTATTTTATGACAAAGACAGAGGATTAAATTTTTTCATCCCCAGTGGAATGGGAGTTTCTCCCTACGAATGCTTATATACTATAGCTCTACCACTTAAAAGTGATTTTTTAAGTTAGTGGCCTTCTAGTGTACAGAGTTGGGTCAACTTATTTTGAAATACAAAAGCACAAGAGAGGATTAGCTTCCATTAATATGTAACTTTCCTGAATACAGATGGCTTTGAGGAAAGCTTATTTTTAAGAACATTCATTAGTTCTTAAAAAATGAATGAGAACTAAGTCCTATCTGGTCTTTCTGCATGTTGGCCCAGAATTTTCCTTTGTCATATTTTCCTACAACTATAATTTCCTAACCCACAGGTAATTGGAGAAGCTCTGTTGTTACTGAGCTACTCTTCCATATAAATATAGAATACTATTATTTACAGAGGCTTGGTCTGTAAAATTCATATGCTGCTACTTCTTGAGACAAACAAAATGTGAACAATATACTCACTACATTTTAAGAAATTTTGAGACATGAGCTTAAAGACAATATCCTTTCATTCCTCACTTAATTTTCAACAACTTTAGTTTTAACGAGGACTTAATTTGTGTGAAGAAAAATGAAAAAACAAGTAAGTGAAAAATTAGGATTGGCTTCAGAGATAAATCAGGTTTGCCTTTGCTACATTCAATTTCTTGGGAAAGAAATATATATTAATGCTAAAATCTAGGCTTTTTAAACTGTCAAAATGCAATACCTAATATAGAGGATATAAATTACTCAGGTTTTTTCTATGAAAACTAAAAATTTATGAGAGATTAATTCTGAGAAAACTACTGTATTGTTAAGAGATCATAGAAATTTATATTAAAAAAAGATATGGACCCACCTCTTAGAAAAATGTCTGAAGTCCCTTCCCAGGGTTACCACCCCTCCCCCGGCACATATTGCCCTGAGGTTACTCCCAGTTTGCCCAAACTTGGAGCTAGAGGATGCATATCCTCTGGGTCAGAGATGCCTTTTTTGTCTCAAGAATGTCCCTATGCCTCAATCTGAACAGTAAGTGGTAGCATAAACAAAATATTGATATATAAAGAATTAAACATTAATATTTAAATACAACTGGCTCGGTGCCTATGGCTCAAGCGGCTAAGGCACCAGCCACATACACCTAAGGTGGCGAGTTCCAATCCAGCCTGGGCCACCAAACAACAATGATGGCTCTAACCAAAAAATAGCCGGGCTTTGTGGTGGGCGCCTATGGTCCCAGCTACTTGGGAGGCTGATGCAGTAGACTCGCTTGAGCCCAGGAGTTGGAGGTTGCTGTGAGCTTTGATGCCATGGCACTCTACCCAGGGGGAAAGCTTGAGGCTCTGTCGCAAAAAAAAAAAAAAAAAAATGTTTAAATACAACTAACAAATAACAAATGTGTCTAGTGATTTATGTTGAGACAGTCCTTTGTCTATTATAAAGTTTTAAATAAACTTCATTCTATATAGCTAAGAAGAATTCATTTATTTGCCTTTATGTTTGGCTTAAAATATTTTCTTTTCAAGTATTCTCTAAGTAGTAATAATTCTAGAGCTGTGATTGGAACCCAGATTCATTTAAAATAACTTATCCAGTTCTTCTTAAATTCAAGTGGTTTTAAAGTCAAATAACCTAAATATAAAAAAAAAAAGGTATAGTTCCACAACACTGCATTCTTGAGTAAAGGATCTGAGTTTCTGTCTTATTGTTGTCGATATAATATATACACACACACACAAATATATATTCTTAGACATTTATATCTTCTGTGTTCTTACCCTCTGTTCCAGTTGCCACATAAGCTACTACTCTCAGACTTAGTTTAGAATAACCACTTTATTATATCTCATAATCTTGTGAATGAGATATTTATGAAGGACTTGAGACGGTATGGTCAATTGGAAGAACAGGCTTATGGGAGCCCCTCTCCCACTATATGTAATTTCAAGCCCTTTCTGTGTCATCTCTCCCACAAGAGTAACATGTTATTTTCATATGAGAGATCAGGGCTTTAGGAAACCAAAGTGGAAGTTGCCAGTCCCCCCCCCCCCTCTCTCTCACACACACACACACACAAAATCCCAGGGAAAAAGAAATAGACCTTGTGCCTCAAGAGGAGGAATGTGAAGAATGTGTAGCCATCTTTAGTCCATCATGTACTCTTCCCCACTCCCCAGAATATTACATATTGGCTACATAATTTGCTTTTGTACATTTTAAGTCAAAGAAGTTGTACGTGTACACTTCACCCAGAAGTGTGTGCATTGTACCAGTTAGGTGTAAATTAACCCAATCCCTCCTCCCTCTTCCCACCTACTTAATTCCCACTGAGTTTTACTTACATATATACACATAAGTGTTGAGGTCAACTAGTTCCAATTTAGTATTGAGTACATATAGTGTTTCTTTTTCCATTCTTGTAATACTTCACTTAAAAGAACGGTCTCCAGTTTCATCAAGATTGTTACAGAAGATATTAGACCACTGTCTTTTTTATGGCTGAGTAGTACTCCATGGTATACATATACCACATTTTACTAATCCACTCATGTATTAATGAGCACTTGGATTGTTTCCACATATTTGCGATTTTGAATTATGCTGCTATGAACATTCAAGTGCAAGTGTCTTTTTGATAATTTTTTTTTCTCTGAGTAAATACCTAGAAGTAGTTTTGCTGGATCAAATGTAGATCTACTTTTAGTTCTTTAAGGTATTTCCATACTACTCTCCATAGAGGCTGTACTAGTTTGCAGTCCTACCAGTAGTATAAAAGTGTTCCTTTCGTGGGTGGGTGCCGGTAGCATAGTGGTTATGGGGCCAACCACATACACCAAGGCTGGCGAGTTCAAACTCGGCCTGGGCCTGCTAAACAACAACAACAACAACTGAAACAACAAAAATAGCTGGGCATTATGGCAGGCACCTATAGTCCCAGCTACTTAGGAGGCTAAAGCAAAAGAATCACTTAAGTCCAAGAGTTTGGAAAGCTACTTAAAACTATGTCACTTTAAATCATTACCTTTTAATGACCTAGTAAAAAATCGTAAGTTGAAATAATTTTTAATCAATTTATTTATTTATATACAGTTAATTTCCAAAACTGGATCTCTAAGTTACGATATTCACATCTTTACTCCATTAACATTCAAAAGTCTTACAAACTCATGAAGAACCTTAACTTCAATCAGCTTTCTAACATCAAGCAGAATTCCTGAACTTTAGACTGTCTGGACCTGCAATGGCTGGACAACATATATCCCATCTACATCTGTTTTACTTCACTAAGTTGTTGTTGGGATATAAATTTATTTGAAAGTACCTGAGATTTAAAGGGCATTCACATTTAAGGCTAATTTTATAATCCATAGGAGTGTCTTCATACCCTAAATCACAGAGCTATTGCCAATCAATTCATAGGAAATGAGATAAAGAAGACTATTCCCATACCATCAGAATGTGAAAGTGTCCAGTAGTATTAGCAACAGAAGGAAGAAGTATACAAAGTTCCACTGGAAGTTTAATACTAATGAGCTAGAAAACATAAAGCTGAAAAAGATACCACAAAACCCAATGCCATCTAGCTCAAGATTTAAGACAATGAACTTTCTCACTGGTTGCAAATTAGGAGATGAATAAAACTCATGAATTTCAAGAGTTAATCTTTGCTTTAAAAATCACAATGAATTTTTTAGTTCTCTGTTTTACTTTTTTATATTATTCTGTCCTTATCATATGGAAAAATATTGGAAATGGAAAAGTAAGAAGGGTTGGGAGACTAACAGATGTATAGGTAAAAATGGTAGGGGAAAGGTAGGAAGACAGTAAATAAATCATCTTGAGTCTCAGAAAAAAGATCAAAGCTGTGTGTTTTGTGTCACCTCAATATCCAGCACCTAGCATAATAAGATAATAAATATTCAATAAATGTTTGACGAATGAATAAGAATTTTTTAAAAAGTCAAGATCAAGTAACCAAAACAAAAAAAAAAAAAAAAAGAAGAAGAGAAAGAGTTTTTTAAATTGTCAATGCTTTATAAAGAAATGACTAAGACATTTTGGAGGAAAGGCAAAAGAATTTTCAGAGAAGAACTGCGGGGATTGGCTCAGCACCTGTGGCTCAAGTGGCTAAGGCACCAGCCACATACACCTAAGGTGGTGGGTTCGAATCCAGCCCGGGCCCTCCAAACAACAATGATGATTACAACCAAAAAATAGCAGGGTGTTGTGGTGGGCGCCTGTGGTCCTAGCTTCTTGGGAGGCAGAGGCAGGAGACGCGCTTGAGCCCACTAGTTGGAGGTTGTTGTGAGCTATGATGCCACAGCACTCTGCCCAGGGGGACAGACTGAGGCTCTGTCTCAAAAAAAAAAAAAAAAGAACTGAGGCGATTTAAGTGCAAGCTTTCAGACTACAAATTACTATATTCTTAGGCATAAAACAGGTTCTTTTAGAAACTTCAGCTCCTAAATACAGTCCTACATTTTTCCATTCTACTAGCTAAAAAGTGTAGGTGGGAACAAAAACCATAGTTTTCCATATGTGAAAACATACAACTGTGCACAAATGCACAGACACAAACATACACAGTCATTCATTCTCCCCTCTCATGCTGAACTACAAGTGAGTGAATAGAGAGCCCTAAGACCCAAACTTCACTACATACCCTCCCCTCAAAATCCATCCTGGCTTCAAACGCTAGCTATTTCAATGTTCCTCTGTGCATTCACAGTATTAAAATTTCTTTTTTTTTTTTATTGAATGGTAACTATGTACATTAATATACTTCTGGGGTACAGTGTGGGGTTTTCACATGACACAGTATTAAAATTTCAATGATAGTCAGTTAAGAAATCACTTACAGTAAGGAAAGATTTGGTCAAATAGATAAATAGATAAATTTGACCCATTATCAAAGGCAATTTTGAGTAGAATATAATATTGCCACTTAAATTTATTGAACCCCATCCCTCATGAACTCAGGTCTGAGTCTTCAGAGCATGTGAGTAGGAATGGAAGTGGAGGTGAGGTTGTCTTTAAAATCTGAAAGAGACTGGGTTGAGGCAACAGTCTGGAAACTCTTCAAAGCAGCACCTTAGTGTTTATTTCCTCTCAGCTCTAAATCTACCTTCTTTACGATACTGAGGGTTTTCAGACTGAATGTCCCCTTTTCAGCTAGTCTGATATTGGACTCTGCCAACTGAGAGTGCAACAACAGCACAGCAAAATAAAAAAGGAAAAAGGGACCATTTCTTCTTTTAGAGGTCTGTTTTCAACATGGCTAGGAGTAAAATCAAAATTGAACAAAAAAATGACAACAGAAATATAGAAAACAGAAGATACCTTTAAAGGTCAAGGAAATAAAAAACCCAGGAATAAAGCCAGAAATTTATAGCCATCTGATCTTTGACAAAAAAAATCAAGACTATACACTGAGGAAAGGATGTCCTCTTCAATAAATGGGAAACTGGATAACCTTACACAGAAGACGGAAACTGAACACCTGTCTACCACCACATACAAAAATCAACTCAGGATGGAGTCACAATCCAGGGGTGTCCAACCATCAGCCCATGGGCCACATGCAGATTATGTAAGGGACCGTTTTGCTTATCTGTAGTGCCAGATGATGTCAAAATTATATATGGAACGTTTTTTTCCTATCAGCTTTCATTAGTGTTAGTGTATTTAATGTGTGGCCCAAGACAACTCGTCTTCTTACAATGTGTAACAGAGAAGAAAAAAGGCTGAACCCTCCTGAAAGACCCCAAACCATAAAATTGCTAGAAGGAAATATAGAAACAACTTTTCAGGACATTAGTCTAGGCAAATATTTCATGGATAAGACCATAAAAGCATAAGCAACAAAAATAAAAGCAGACTGATGGAACTATATTAAACAAAAAAGCTCTGCTTAACAAAAGAAATAATCCATAGAGTGAAGAAACAATCTCTTGAATGGAAGAAAATATTTGCAAACCACTCATCTGACAGTTGACTAATATCCAGAATGTACAGGATACTCAACAGTAAAGAAATAAAAGCAAAAACCAAATGAACAAAAAACAAATAATTCCATCAAAAAATTAGCCAAGGACATGAACAGATAGCTTTCAAAAGAGAACATACAAACCGCCAATAGGTATATGAAAAATGCTCAATAACACTAATAACTACGGAAATGCAAATCAAAACCACAATGAGATACCTTACCCGAGTTATAATGGCTATTATTAAAAAGACCAAAAAATAACAGAAGTTGGCAAGGATGTAGAGAAAAAGCAACTCTTATATACTGTTGGTGGGAATGTAAATTAGTACAGGCACTTTGAAAAACGGCAAGATTTGTCAAAAACTAAAACTAGAACTACCATATAGCATCCACTACTGTAGATTTATCCAAAGGAAAAGAAATCAACAAACCAGAGGGATACACACCCTCCCATGTTTACTGCAGCACTACTTACAACAGCAAAGATATGGAATAACCCAAGTGTCCATCACCGGATGAATGGATAAAGTCAATGTAGTTTATAGGAATAATGAAGTACTATTTAGCCATATAACCAAAATGAAATCATGTCATTTGTAGCAATCTGGAAAGAACCAGAGGTCATTATGTTAAGAAAGACAGGCACAAAAAGATGAATACACATGTTCTCGCTCATAAGCAGGAGCTAAAAAAGTTGATCACACGGAGCTAGGGAGTGGAATGACAAATCCCAGAGACTGAGAAAGATGGGTGAGGAGAAAGGGATACAGAGAGGCTGGTTAATGGGTACAAACACATAGTGAGAAAGAAGGAACGAGTTCTAATGTTTGAGGGCAGGGCAGGGTGACTATAATCAACACCAACGTACTGTATTTTCCAGAACAGCTGAAAGGTCTCGAAACATACTCAACACAGAGAAACGGTAAATACTCGGGGGAAACTTGTCTCCTAAATACCCTGACTTGATCGTTACGCAGTGTATGCATGTACGTCACAAACACGTACAAATATAATGTATAAAAAAAGATAAAAGTGAGTCAGGAAATAGAAAAAACCAACCGGCCAAATTTTTTAACAGAACAGAAAGAAAACAACAGAAAAGAAACCATCATAGTTAAAAGGGCTTTCCTGAATCTTACCTTTTCTAGAAGTTCAGAAAAACGAATTTCACATAAAAATGAGCAAGACTAAGCTATTGGGGTCAAAGCACATACAACGTTATTATGATAAAAAAGAATAAGCAGCCCGAACAACTAACTCAACTGTGGCCGAGACAGCTCGGCGCCCAGCGGTAGTGACTGAGCTGCGGGCCTGACGGTGCGCGTGCGCTGAGCCCGGGCTCCTACCTGGACCCCTAATGCTGTGCAGGTGCTGAGCCCACCTGGCAGCGACTATGGCGGTTTCCTGGGCCAGAGCGTGCTCCGTAGTGCCTGAGACCAAGTGTTCACTACCTTATGGCAGCGGTACACGAATCTCTATAGCAAATATGCCTTGATGGAAAACTGTACACCAGGAGGTGACTCTTGACTTTCAGTGACTCCTGCCCAAGACCCACAGGCTGCCTCGCTGGCCCAAGCCACTGTTCCCTGCCCGGATTGCTCGCTAGGTGTACATCCTGGAGCATCTGCTGTGGACCCACAGAATCAGACCATGACCACCTTCACCTGGAGCCGCAATCACGCGGGCAGCTGGTGGTGTAGGAACTAGGTGTTCACCAGGTGAACTCTGATAACAGCTGCTGGACCGAAATGCTTTGGGACACCTGGGTCTCCTCTAGTTTACTCAGCGTCTCCAAGGAAGCCAAGGAGAAGGCAAAGGAAACAGCCCTGGCAGCTAGAGAAAGGGCCAGGGACCCAGCCAGCAAGGCAGCCGCCAAGCAGCTGCAGCGGCAGTAATTTGTGCAGCCAGCCTTCCCCCACGACCAGACTACGGGGCTCAGCTGCCTCTGCCCTCTCCCCATCGTAGTTGTTATTTAAAATCCACTTCCAGGCTCGGCGCCTGTGGTTCAAGTGGCTAAGGAGCCAGCCACATACACCTAAGGTGGTGGGTTCGAATCCAGCCTGGGCCCACCAAACAACAATGAAGGCTGCAACCAAAAAATAGCCAGGCGTTGTGGCAGGCACCTGTGGTCCCAGCTACTTGGGAGGCTGAGGCAGGAGACTCGCTTGAGCCCAGGAGTTGGAGGTGGCTGTGAGCTGTGATGCCCCAGCACTCTACTCAGGGGGAAAGCTTGAGGCTCTGTCTCAAAAAAAAAAAAAAAAAAAGAAAAAAAAATCCACTTCCAGCCCTATCCACTGCCTGGGTGGTGGTTTGGGGTTGGGTGTCCACTTTGGCATCTGCAGTACAGCATGCATGGTTTCCAGGCCTGAGCCAGCCCTGTTATCCTTCTGTTAGGCAGCTGAGGACAGAAGTGAGATTGGCCCCTAGACGCAGACCATATTTAGGTGAAGTGCCAATAAACACTTATGACTAGGCTGTGCGAGGTGGCTCACGCCTGTAATGCACTCCAGGAGGCCAAGGCTGATGTATTGCCTGAGCTCAGGAGTTCAAGACCAGCGGAGCAAGAGCTAGATCCTGTCTCTAAAATAGCCAGGCCATGGTGGCCGGCGTCTGTAGACCTAGCCATTTGGGAGTCTGAGGCAAAAAGATCACTTGAGCCCAGAAGTTTGAGGTTGCTGCTAGAATATGATGCCACAGGACTCTATTGAGGGAGACAAAGTGAGACTCTGTCTCAAAATAATAAAATAAAATAAACACTAGACTGTAAGTTCCATAAAGGCAGGGCGTTGTTTTGTTCTTATGTGTCCCAAGTACCTAGAACAATAATAAGCACACATTAGGCACTCAGTACTTGTTGAATTCAATCAGCAAAGAGAACAACATCCATATAGAAAATGAAAGCACGCCAGAAAGAAATGCCCCGGAAAGAACAAAACTGCAACTCTCTATTTCAAACAGAAGAATAAAGACATTAAGAAAATGATACAAACATAAAACAAAAACGAAAATCAAAATTAGAAAAAAATTTAAATGAGGTAAAGAATCTAGGAAAGAATAAAAAATTAAAGAAAAAATTATTTTAAAATGAAGACCAACCAAAAAAGACACAAGAATGAATAAATGTAAACCCTTTAAAGAGAGTACAAAAGAAAAAATATTGGAAAACTGAATAAGAAAAAAATATAAAAAGTATTTAACTCAGTTTCTACTATATTCTTTTTCCTAATTTTCTCCTAAGTGGACAAAATACATACTCCAAGAATATCCAAGACATTACTTTTTTTGTTTTATAAGTAATAAAATGCATTTCCACTTCCAAACACTTCTGTGCTGTCCAAACACTAATGACCAAACAATCAAGCTGAAATGCATTACTGATTTCTTTATGAAACTTTCTTTGAAAAGAAAAACTCAAACTGGGGACAAAGTATTTATTCGTCCAGATTCTCCTAGGCATTCACATGCTTTTCATAAGAAAAATATTTATACAAATATAATTTTTCCTAGTGTTACCCCATTACTTATTATTCAAATTTTGTAGTAAATTAATAATCCTTATTAATGTTAATAACAAACACCATTATTGACAAATCACAAAACAATTTAAAGATCAGTGCATGTATTATATAAATAGCAGAGAAGAGAAATATTAAATTCCTCTTTTAAAAAATGTATAAGAAAATGATATTGAATCTAAGCAAAGAAGATCCAATCTATGAATAATATAAGTTCTTGAAGAGGAAAACTAAAGCTATAAAACAGGACAATCAGTAAAAACAGTAATTCAAGAAAATTTTCCTGAAATTAAAAAAAAAAATTTGAAACTACATGCAAAAGCTTCTAGACTCAATATTGGATACAATACTGAAGGTTCAAGGTCAAAATTCTTGTCTATTTTACTGTGTATATGAGAATATTGACTCTAACACAGAATACCAAGTCATATTCTAGTAAAATTATTAAATTTTAAATTTAAAAAATACTTTATGCATTCAGGCAAAACAGATATGATGTATAAGGAAAATTAGATCATTAGATGTTTTGACAGTAACATTATATGCTAGAAGAAAATGGAATTATACACTTAATATACTCAAGAAATATAAAGCAAGAATTTTACATACAGCAACAGTGATATTTAAGTGGGCAAAAACTTATCTACATGTAATTCAAAAATAATTCAGTGTCCACGTTTTCCTGAATACGTCCTGAAGATGAGTTTCAACAACCAAAATGAATAGGAAGATATCCACCTAAGCATAAACATTAAATATATAGTAACTGTACAAATAAAAACAGATAAAGTTAAAACAGAGAGTATAGTTTTCTTTTTTTGAGACAGAGCCTCAAGCTGTCCCCCTGGGTAGAGTGCCCTGGCATCACAACTCACAGCAACCTCTAACTCCTGGGGAAAAGCGAGTCTCCTGCCTCCCCACCTCCCAAGTAGCTGGGACCACAGGCACCAGCCACAACGCCCGGCTGTTTTTTGGTTGCAGCCGTCATTGTTGTTTTGGCAGCCCGGGCTGGATTTGAACCCACCACCTTAGGTGTATGTGGCTGGCGCCGAACCAAGAGTATAGTTTTCTAACAGCCAAATGCTCTAAGGAAGTGGGAATGAGAATGAGAAGAGCAGATGCAAAACAAAAAAAAAAGGTTTTCAACCATTCTAAACAATTATATCAGTGGCAAATAATATTAGCAGTGTTACTCTGAGACTGACATGTATGTAACATGAGATAAACAAAAATGGGACATTCCAATTCTATTATTAACTATTGCTTTAAAAAACAGAATTCTAGAAGATTCAACTGTGATACAGAATAAATTTAAGTTTGCAAAAGATAACTGGAGTTCTGGATTTCATGAAGTGATTTATTACATTATAGATACCAGTTTGGCAGTAACATGCAACTGCAAATTCCCAGATTATGGTATTGAAAAAGCATTTTCCCTAAAAGGAGCACTAGGGTTTAATGAAGAAATGGCTGATTCTAGGCATGGGGCAGAAAATGTAACAAGATGTAAAAGAACAATTTGTGATAGATAATGGAGAAACTATCAAAAACTAATAGAGTCAACTTAAAAGGACTCAGGAGCCAACTAGAACCAACCACAGGTTCCCAGAGATATGGTAATTTAAGCTTCAATGTGTTTATTATAATGGACTGAAATCATCAAATACATTAAATTAGAAGAGTTCATAAAGAAATAGTTATTCATTTCCTCCAGAGAATTTTAGAGAACCAATGCACTAATTTAAAACCTGGCAAGTAAATATTCTGCTTTTTCTCTATGAATTACACCATTTGATAATTAAATACCAGAGAAGAAAAAGTGTCAATTTGTTAAAATATTTTATTAAACAAAAATAATAAAATTAGAATATCACACTTTTATAACCCACCATGAATTAATCTTTGATGAAGGAGCAAAGCATTAGCTATATTCTTCCCAAGACAGCACACTAAATTTGATCAAGTCTCTGGATCCAGCTGCCACTTTGCAAGATACAGAGGACAAAAGAATGCAGAACTGGGCCAAGAATACACAATCAGCAAATCCTGAATGTGGGAAACGCTACACCTCAAAAATGACACTGACTTATCAACAATAAATTATAAAGGAAAAAAAAAAAAGCAGGGAGAACCTGTAGATTTAAAAAAACTTAAAAGACTTGATTTTTTTTTTTTTAAGAGGCAAACTAAGCTAGTGTCTAGGAATGCACATTTGAGCAATAAAACTTAAAATCAGAAAGACTCTGGCAATGAAAGAACAAGAAAAAAGCTATTAAAGTTTAAAGTAATGTTTAATTTTGTGAGCAATGGCACATACTGAGACAAATAAATACTGTTTCTTGCCGAGGTGGTAGTTACAAAGTTACTTACTTTATAAGGTAATAATAAATACATTATTTATTAACATTATTTAAGGTAATAATAATACATACATAATTATGCTTTCATTTTGTTTTTTTTTGTTTTTTGTTTTTGCAAACCTGGGTCTCCCCATTATCCAGGCTAGAGTGCAGTGGCTTCATACCTCACAGCCTCAAATGATCTTCTTGCCTCAACTCCCTAGTGACTGAGATTATAGATGTGTGCCACCACATTCAGCTACTTTTTTGTATTTTATGTAGAAATGGGAAGGGGGATGTCTAACCACGTTGCTCAGGCTGGCCTCAAGCAATCCTCCCACTTTAGCCTCCCAAATGTTAGAATTACAGGTGTGAGCCACAGCGCTCAGGCCCTTTCTACTTTTTCAAAAGCAATTTCATTATAAAACAAAAATGGGGCCAGGCATGGTGACAGAAATTATTTTTAAAGAAATAAATGGCAAATCTTCTGGACACTGTGGTCAGTTACATAGTGGGAGATAAACAACAAAAATTTATAATAGTACCACCTTGGTGAAATTATGAGGGGTCCATTGGTCTAGAGCAGTAGTTCTCAACCTTCTTAATGCTGCCACCCTTTCATACAGTTCCTCATGTTGTGGTGACCCCCAACCATAAAATCGCAACAAAAATAATATTATGGTCGGGGGTCACCACAACATGAGGAACTGTATGAAAGGGTGGCGGCATTAGGAAGGTTGAGAACCACTGGTCTAGAGCATGTTGATACAGCCTTTCCCTAAAGCATGTTATTTCACCTTGATCCTCCTATCACTAAAGAAGATACAGCATTTGGTAGGCTTTTGGATTTTAGAAACATGAAATATAGATGGGAAAACTTCGACACAATATTCAGGTGACTTAGATTTTAGTGGGTCCCAGAATAAGGAGGCTCAGCAGGAAGTTTGGGCTGTAGTATGCACACAAATAACCCTGCCACTTGGGCCACATCACCTGGCAAAACTCATGATGGTAGAGATATCCTTAGTAGATAAGGATGGTACACGGAATCTCTGGCAAGCCCTGATTTCAGAAGTCACAACATAAACCTTTCCACAGCAGATATTCACTGTAGCTCCTGGCACATTACAACTCATTAACTGTGATCAAAGCTACCCATAAATTGGATATTATTACGTACACCATGCCATGACTAGACCATGGCTACAACTCATGGCACATTCATTATGGAGCCCAAGCGGCTGATGAAGCGCCAAACTTCATGAAAAGGTGGCCCGTGTCACTAACATCCAAGACACCAGCACCTCTCCCTCAGCTTAATGGCTTCATCAGGTGGTTCACCACCATCACCTGATAAAGGAAAAACACCCAGGCTTGATTTCTAGATTAATAAGCTTGATGTTTGTACTAAAAAAATTGCTTCCACTCTAGCTAGACTCAGAGCAGGCCTCTAAGACAGTGACAGAGGAAAATCTACCCAGTGGAATGAGCTTCAAGCAATAAACTTGGTCAGCACTTTGGTCTAGTGATATGACGTCAAATTAAACGTTCACCACAGACTTTGTTAGCATCTCTCCAGTTATTTTGGTTGAGGTACATTCTTTAGTTCATTCCGCACTCAAGGGGACTTTCTGCACATTCATAAGCATGTCTGAGGAGTGATTTTTATACTTAAAAATCAGTTTTGCTAGATATAAAATTTCTTCATTTCTTTCCACAAATATCTTAACGGGGGATTATGTCTTTTTCTCCTGGCATAGTGCTGTTGTTTTAAGTCTTGCTATTTTTGTCCAGACAGCCAATCCCAAAGTTTGTATCTTGCTATTATTGGTTGTTCCAAGATTATCTTATCAGGTAAGCCAGATGCTTTTCCAGTATGTAGTTCCAAATCTTTTTTTTATCCAGTAAAGTATCCCATTTGAATTTGTTATGTACCTTTCCCTTCTCTACCTCTAAAACTGACATATCCCCACTAGTCTCTTTTATGTTTTCTGATTCTACAGCAGTCCTGCAGTTAAATCTCCTATTTCCCTTAGGGTATCACCTGTTCATCTGCTTCTGTTTATTCTAGTTCAGTTTTCATTTCTGAGTGATTTTTTCCTTAGTTTCAATATTTTCCAAGTTGTTTGAGTTTTGTCTTTCACATCTTGCATCAAATTTCTAAACATCTTATAACTCAATGTCAATAGGTCACAGCTTTCATCCATTTTCATGAGCTGGCCTTTCTGGTGTATTTCAATGTCTAAGGGGATATTATTTTTGCTCCTTATCCTTTTGTAACAACTTTGCATAACTATGATTTTATGTTACTTATTTTTGTGGGAAGTTGACTTTTCTGAACTTATAAAAGTTTGGTTCAGGGTAACTTTCTAACTTCACCGATATCCCTCTTGTTTTTGTACAGTGTTCAGAAGTCAGCTTGCTTACTAAAGAGTTCCCTGTATCTTTTAAAATAAATAATAGATACAAAGATGTGTAAGATATGTTAGAGGGGGAAAAAAAACCCCAAATTACAGCAAGTAAGTACTTTTAGCAAGAAAGCAAACTTCTGGCTGTGTGCCCATAGCTCAGTGGTTAGGGTGCTGGTCACATGCTGAACCCACAGGGCTGGTGGGTTCAAACCCCGCTGGAGCCTGCTAAACAACAACAAAAAATAACCAGGTGTTGCGGCAGGCTCCTGTAGTCCCAGCTACTAGGAAGGGTGAGGCAAGAGAATCACTTGAGCCCAGGAGTTTGAGGTTGCTGTGAGCTATGACACCACTCTATGGAGGGTGATAAAGTGAGACTCTTCTCAATAAAAAGAAGCAAACTTCATACTCCATGACAGCCTATGAAAATAAACTGTCCTCTCCAATAAATTGAAAAGGTGTGTGGGGGGAAGCATTAACAAAAAAAGAGTATAACTCAAATATAAATGCAAAACTTCTTTAGAGAAATTTAAAAAGTTCTACCTTGAATAACTGAATTCTGCATATAATGAAATGGAATATAAAATACAATACTATTTAATAAAGTTGGAAGAGAAAGACTTCAGTGTGAAAGTTTTAGGGTGAAAATTATTCTATAAATATAATGATAAACAGACTTTTACCCATACCAGTAAATTCCTTAGTATCTCTTCATCTCAGAGAACTCAGCAAGTCTTCAACATTAGTTTGCTGAAATTTAAAACGCAGATCAAAATATTCCAAGCAATGTTATTTATAAAAATGTATTAAAGATAAGAAAAAGTGCAGATTACCTAGATACATGCCTATGTTAATGTTACAGGTGAGAGGTCCCCAACCATTTTAGCATCAGGGACCAGTTTCACAGAAGACAATTTTTCCATGGCAGGGAAGATGGGAGAGACATTGGGACTGGAGACAGATCTCAAGCAGTGATGCTATACAGCCAGGTTCTTGACACACTACACACTGGTACGGGTCCTCAGCCAGGTGTTGGGGACCACAGTTACAGGACCTGTTTTTCAGTTCAGGTCACAACAGTTAAAATCTTCCTTTTTAGGTTCAGCACAGTGGTTCAGGCCTATAATTCCAGCACTCTAGGAAGTCAAGGTGGAAGGATTCACTTGAGGCAAAGAGTTCAAGACCAGACTGGACAACACAGTGTGACCCTCCATCTCAATCCTATCCCAAGTGAAAAAAATTAGCCAGCATAGAGAGGCACACCCATAGTCCTAACTACTTGGGAGGGTGAGGCAGGAGGATCACCTGAGGCAGGAGTTTGAAGTTATAATGAGCTTTGATTGCACCACTATACTCATATCTGGGTGAGAGGGTAAGACCCTCTCAAGAAAAAAATTTTTTTAAATTGTGTACGATGATTATGGAGAACTTTCCCAATGACGGTGTCAGGCTTCTGCCAATGTGTCCAGTGAACTATCTGAGCATAATTTTTAAAATGAGGAAAACAGAATCAAATGCCTCTTGATTTATATAAACTGTACCATGTGACCATCAAGTATTCTTGCAAGAGAAAAAAAAAAGAAATCAGGAATCTAATTTATCTTCTCTAGATCTGAGATATACAATAAATGATGAACGAAAAGCTGAACAAGAAAGCAATGAGTAAATGTGAACTGTGGGAAACAATGCACATGGTTTCTTCAACAAGTCACTGTGCGTTGGACAGGGAGAAGAGGGGGAGGGAAATTACATTTTAAGACATTTAAGAGACAAAAAAACGTATTGGGTAGACCTAGTTTAGATCAAGATTTTGAACAAGGTGACCAAAAATATTATATTTCAGAGACAATTATGAAATTTTTAAATGGGCTAGATTTTAGATAGTAATATATCCATAAATATTTAGATTAAAATGACATTACATCTGGGATGTGTTATAAACAAAATAAAAGGGGAAGTTGAGAAACAGTATGGCAAATGTAATGGCAATTAAAGCTGGATTCCAGGTTCATGACAATGACATATTTGCTCTATTTCAGTGAATACATTAAACTTTTTATAACTGTAATAATAAAACACTCTTTTAAAAAATGTTTAATACATATAATTGACAAAAGTTTATTATCAAGAAACTTTAGCAGGTTTTTAAAAAGAATGTTCTTGTTTTCCAATACTAAAAGATAACAATCCACAATAAGACATATACAAACAAGGATAATTAAAATATTAAATACTGTCTAAATTAAAAGACCATAATTCAAATGCTAATCATAATCTTTATGTCTTGGTAGAAGCAGCTATAGTTCCCCTTCATGAAATTCACCCCACCTTTTCATGAATACTACAAAGCCTCACCACAAACCCAATTATTTAATTTACAGTAATCAATGCCGAATTTTTTATGCTTAAGCATGCACTAAAACAGAAAGCACAAAATCCTATTTACCAGGATTTTTAGTTTTCTTTAAAATGTAACTCAAGCATCTTTTAAAGTGTGAGCTACAGATAGGCTGTATCCTTAAAGAAAAAGGCTTCTTTTTAAAAGAAGTGTGAGATAGCAATCCCAATACTGCTAGGAGTGGTTATATAACTAACCGAATGAAGGAAACCAGCAGTATTCTGCCAAATCTGTTTTAGTGTCACAACCGCCTCCTTGGTAGTTGAGTTCTCAGCTCTTATTAAATTATACTACCAGCCAAACATGTATTCCATTGCTCTGGATACAAGACTTTCATCTTTTTTTGGTGTTTGTCTGTCAGAAATAACCTATTAAAAAACACACACACAAAAAAAAAACTGTTAATTATTATTATTTTAATGTCATAATCAATTCTATAATTAATAGCTAATTTAAAAAAAATTAAATGTCTTTACGGCATTATTTAGAAATTAAAATATGGGCTTAGAATATATTTATCCTTGGAAGAATGCAAAATTTTGCTTCTTTGGCAAAGTAAATAATATCTGTTTCTTAAATTAGAAAACTGAACAAATAACATAAAAAGCAAGAAATGGGAAATTTTAAATATCAGTAAAAGAAACTAAAGTGACTATTTCAGGACCTGTATCTGTAGCTGGGGAAGCTCTGAGTAGTTGGCTCATTAGAAGACAATAATACAAATACTGAATGGGGGTCACAATACCAGCATTTTTTAAAGAATATCATGAACTTTAAGCTTTTTTGAAATGAGAAATTTTTTCTCTTAGAATGGGAAATGGTCAGTGTCTTCTTTTGATAACCAAAGCTACTCCAACCTACCTACAATACCACCAAATTCAGTCATCAATATAATAGGGTTTTAATGTTCCTTCATGCCAAAGATTTGTACAGGAAATACTTTGTATGTATGCAAATAACTTAGAAAAAAATAAACAATAAACTCTCAAAATGTTTCAAGTAATAGCAAAGAAATTTTTTTTAACTTAAAGATAACTTTCCCATTGATCAAGATTCTAATTTGAAAATATGGAATTTAAAAGTTGAAGGGTTCGGGCGGTGCCTGTGGCTCAGTGACTAGGGCACCAGCCCCATATACCAAGGGTGGCAGGTTCAAACCCAGCGCCAGCCAAACTGCAACAAAAAAATGCTGGGTATTGTGGTGGGTGCCTGTAGTCCCAGCTACTCAGGAGGCTGAGACAAGAGAATCACCTAAGCCCAAGAGTTGGAGGTTGTTGTGAGCTGTGATACCACAGCACTCTATGGAGGGGGACAAAGTGAGACTCTATGTCTCTTAAAAAAAAAGTTTTAAGAGTTCATCAAAGCAATCATCTCAGCATGAAATATTTAGTGGAATACAAACCAATCCAATGAAAAAGTTAAATATGCATGCAGTCCTCAAAGTACATTTTTTAAAATCCAATCCTTTAAATACCTGATAGTCACTAGTAGAAGCTTTGTATGCTGTAGCAAGAGGTCTCATGGTAGAAATCCTAGGAGTACTTCCAGGTTGTGTTGGTGTGCCTAACGTTTTAATTGGTGGAGTAAAGGCTAGAGATGGAGACGATAAAGTACATCTGTCACTGTTTTCCATAACGCTCTGGAGAAACAAAGAAACAACTCATCTGTTTATAAACATAATATATATTACCCAATATTACATTCTTCTTACAATGAAAATCTTACCAAAAGACATACTTCAATTGAACTAACTAGTTATTTCTTTAGGTATAAAAAAGTAATATATGCTTCTTAGCTAGCATCTGAAATCTAACACTAAGAAATCTCACTTCAGTGACCTCAAACAACCTCAATACAATTATAGACTTTAAGAATAAGAATCTTCTAACAAACACTATAAACAATCTGCAAGGACAAAAAAGAGAGTTGTTGAGGAAACCTGAATTAGAGGGGAGAATCAAAGTCCAAAGCTATTTAGAACTCAGTAACCCTAAATATTCCAGTAGCTTATGCAAACATCTGTTACAACACAGAACAATAATTATACAACTATGCACTTGTAATAGATTATAAGACCAGGAGCCACATCTGCTTTGTTCACTAATGTGTGTATACCAGCACTAAGCAGTTCCTGGAATGTAGTACAAATTCACATATAGTTACCTAAAGAATGCTCACAATAATATTACCAACTACATAGTTTAAACTGCACTCAGGATTATTTAAAAAGTACATAAACATGAAAAAATTTTTTAATATCCTAAAATAAAAATAACAAAAAGCTTCAACCATTCAAAAGTGAATTAACAGTTACCCTTCATGTGAACTAATTCATTCTAAAATAACATCATTTCTGGCTCAGCACCTGTGGCTCAATTGGCTAAGGCGCCAGCCACATACACCTAAGGTGGCGGGTTCGAAACCCCAGCCTGGGCCCGCCAAACAACAATGATGGCTGCAACCAAAAAATGGCTGGGCGTTGTGGCGGGCGCCTGTGGTCCCAGCTACTTGGGAGGCGGAGGCAAGAGACTCGCTTGAGCTGGAGGTTGCTATGAGCTGTGATGCCATGGCACTCTACCCAGGGGGATAGCTTGAGGCTCCGTCTCAAAAAAAAAAAAAAACATCATTTCTTTCAACTACTTAAAGAATCTGATATTGCTTTGTACAATGGGCTTGTAGCCAAAAGAAACCTAACATCTAGGCCTCACCTTCAAAAACTCTGCACAAGTAACCTAAGCCCTCTTTGCCTTTTTCCTTATCTGAATAATGAAGGGGTTGGGCAGATTACCTCTAAACTCTAAAGCCTTATGATTAAATACCTTTGGCCTACCACAAAGAGTAAACATCACCATATATTACAAACTAAGAAAGAGAGATCAAGGGGAGCCAGTCTCTTGCTCTTCATATAGATTAAGTTATTTTCTTATATCACCAATTACTTACTTTATCAATACAGGGTTTTACACCAATCATGATGGATTCTCCAAAAATCCTCCCATCTTTGCTTAAGGCTTTCCGGGCCTGCAATTTAGACTGATAACGAATATGCATCCAGTTTCCTGTGTTAGACATCTGCAAAAAAATGAAGTTGTCTCTTAAAAACTAAAATATATAAAATCTACACCTAATGAACTCTATTAGAAAAGAGAAACAAGGCCAGGTGCAGTGGCTCATGCCTGTAGTCCCAGGCCAAGGTGGAAGGATTGTTTGAGGTCAGAAGGTGGGAACCAGCCTGGGCAACGTAGAAGAGCCCATCTCTACAAAAAAATTTTAAACATTAGCCAGGCATGGTGGTGTGCTCCTGTAGTCCCTACTACTCAGGAGGCTAACGTAAGAGGACTGCTTGAGCCCAGGAGTCTGAGGTTACAGTGAGCTATGAGGTCACTGCACTCTAGCCTGGGCAATACAGCCAGCCCTTGTGGGGAATGGGAGAGGGGAGAAAGAAAATAGAAACACGTGAAGACAAATTTACTTCCATTATTTGATGCCCTGTAAAAAGCTGTATACTAGGGTTCAACAAATATCTTATAGAAATAATCCGTATCTAGTTCTCAATTCTCTAAATAAAGAATATGTGGCAAATACTCTCTAAAGCAAAGAAATTCTCAAAATAATTATATATTGTAAAAAGATCATATCAACCCTTGCTATAAAATTTTTTTAAACTGTATTCAACCTGATTTTGTGTAGGAATTAAATCAATCTCTAACAGTAGAAAAACGATCTGTTATTTATAACTTGTGCAAGATAAGACCATCTATGAACTAAGGAACTTTCTTCCCAATAAAACAAGCTCAACTTGGAAACCAGTAATATGATAATCTCTTGAACCCAAGAGTTTAAGGTTGCTATAAACTTGGCCAACCCCAGGACACTCTATGTAGACCAGAGCAACAGAGTAAGACTGGGTCTCAAAAAAAACCAAAAAAACCTCTATATATATATATATATATATATATATATATATACACACACACACACACACACACACACACATATATACACACATACATACACACAATATTTAGCATAATCTATCTTTTTAAAGAGACTATAAACTATTTAAGAACGGGAGGATGGATCCTGAAACTCTCACTCTTTTCCTAATCTCCTCTCTTTTTCTTTTTTATCAAACATTACGCAACTTCTAGTCTTCTAGATTCCAAAAGACACAGTCTATCAAAACTTTAAGAAAAAAAACTGATAAGTTTAGAAAAAGAATAGGCAATTTTTTTCTATTCACAGTTTATCTTTCCTTAGCCAAAATCTTGAATTGGAAAAAAATTAAGCCTTACCACATGTTTTAAGATATTTCCATATTGTGCAAATTGTAGTAATATATAGGAAGCAGATGCTTGAGGAAACCTGAAAAAGAGTTGTCCAAACAAAACAGTCAACTTCTACTATCAAGACAAATGCAAATTATCATATTTACAAGAATTTCAAGATAAATTCCCTTCAACTATCTAGAGCATTAATAGATTTCCTGAACATCCTATTTTCCCCTACATCAGGTAACTCTGTCAATATCCAGTCATTCAAAAGCAAATACCTTAACATTAGTTTTGACTCAGCTATTCTTCTCTATCCTCAGATTCTACCTCTGACGTCTCTAAAAATTCCACTCTCACTGCCATTACCACAGTTCATAGAAAAGAGCTGTTGAATTGCATATATTTTACAGTATGTGTGTTTGCATACAATTTTAGATATACTATGGTCATTAAAAGGGAATATTTTAAATTGTAGAGACATATCATCAAGCATCAAGCCATTACCTCAAAACACTAAAATTTAGCCCTGAAACAAAAATAGAACTTAGTACTAACATCAATGGTATAGAATCATTTAAAAGGATGGTTGCCAAAATTTTATTACCTGTATCACTATATGGGAAAATTCAAATTGACTTTTACTTTCTTCTTTATAAAATTCTGTATGGTCTGAATTTTTTACTATGAGACATTATTTTGATACTCTTAACAACAAAGGTACATTCAATTTAAAATAGCCACTATCAATACTGTGAGGAAAACATCTATCTGGATGTTCTTTAACCACTAATTTCAGTTATCTGGAGCTTGGATTAGAACCCTAAAGAAAAATATCTGAGTATCTCAAAAATTAAGTAACTAAACACATTAAAATCTAAGTAAAATATGTACTACATTCAGAATTCAAATTTTATTTTATTTTACTTATATAACTCTGGATATGAGATTTCTAACCCTGGAGAAAAACAAGAAAGGAAATGGGTGATGTACAGAGCAAATATGAAGAAAATAAAAATGAAAAGGAGACAATAATGGCTGTGAGGGAAATATTAACAAAACAACATAATTCTAGGGCTCTTTGGCCATTTTTACTCCAATGCTCTATAAAAGAATCACTTAAAACAGATGAGTGATATTTAATAATGACTCTAAGTCAGCAGGAGAAAATTAAACTGTAAAAGAAGAAACATTTATAATGCATTCTTGCCATAAATGATCAAAATAAAATGTTTTATCCCTTAAAGAAAAATGCTTCAGTCTTGGCAATTAATTTCATAAAGAGGGTTATTAAAACATAAAATTAACAAAAAGCTGGGAAAGTTGTCCCTTAAAATATGAAACAAGGCTTGGTGCCTGTGGCTCAAGTGGCTAAGACACCAGTCACATACACCTAAGGTGGCGGGTTCAAATCCAGGCCGCGCCTGCCAAACAACAAACAACCAAAAAATAGCCAGGTGTTGTGGCGGGCATCTGTGATCCCAGCTACTTGGGAGGATGAGGCAGGAGACTCACTTGAGCCCAGGAGTTGGAGGTTGCTGTGAGCTGTGATGCCACTCTACCCAGAGGGACAGCTTGAGGATCTGTCTCAAAGGAAAAAAAAAAAAAAAAAGAAAAAGAAACAAAACAAAACAAAAAAAAGAGACCAGAAGTACTTCAAGTAATTTCTCTAATAACTGCGAACCTTACTGAGCCTTAAAACAGGCCTAAGAATGGACATATAGGCCTGATACGGTGGCTCTTACCTGCAATCCTAGCACTCTGGGAAGCTCAGGCAAGTGTGAGCAAAATTAAGACCCTATCTCTGAGCCTGAGTAAGAGAGAGACCCCATCTCTACTAAAAATAGAAAAAAATAGCCAAGCATTGCAGTACGTGCCCCAAGTCCCAACTGCTCTGAAGGCTAAGGCAGAAGGATTGCTTAAACCCAGGAGTTTGAGGTTGCTATGGCACTCTAACCTGTGACAACACAGTAAGACTTTGTCACACACATACACACACACAAAAAGACTAGACATTAATGTGCAAAAACATGCAGCCATTTTATTACAGAAATAAAAATCTAAAAAACAGAATGAAGAAGCCAGCCCAATGGCTGTGGATATATAGGCTTTCTGGAGAGAAAGGGAATGCAATGACCCTGCTTTTCATCTAAACAGAATCAATATTTTTCTGTATTGACTCTGTATGTTTTATAATATTCATTATAAAATTAGGGTGGAGGGCATTTTTTTTTAAGAAGGTAAATGATTTTTACAACAAAGACATTTGTATCAGAATGTTTATTGCAGTCCAATTCATAATT
>CAUYQV010015292.1:0-12437 GCA_963574575.1 Galagoides demidoff | reverse complement strand
GTAAAACACAGTATCTGTCATGGTGAGTGAACTCATTGTCTGTCTGAAGGGGAATGTTGACAGAAAAATCTTAAAAGAAATTTGACGATATGGAAAAAGGCTGAAATGGAATTTGTATACATACCATGTTCTCTTTTTTTTTCCTTTCTTCACTAATGGTTCTTTAATCTTGAGGGATGAGCTAGACATTGAAAAATTTTGTAATTCTAATGACCTTAAATATACACAGTAAAATATACCTGAATATACACAATAAAATTTGTTTACATTTTTTTTTTTTTTTGAGATGGAGCCTCAAGCTATCCCCCTGGGTAGAGTGCTATGGCATCACAGCTCATAGCAACCTCCAACTCCTGGGCTCAAGCGAGTCTCCTGCCTCCGCCTTCCAAGTAATTGGGACCACAGGCGCCCGCCACAATGCCCGGCCATTTTTTGGTTGCAGCCATCATTGTTGTTTGGCGGGCCCAGGCTGGGGATTCAAACCCGCCACCTTAGGTGTACGTGGCTGGTGCCTTATCCGATTGAGCCACAGGCGCCGAGCCTGTTTACATTTTTAAGCATAGACTTAGTACAGAGAATTGATGATACAGGAGTTGGAAAGCTGAAAGGGCAAAGAGAAGAGTGGGGTAGTCCAGAGGAAGCAGATCCCACTTCTGCATCCAGGGAACAAAAGTGAAAAGATTAGGGTTGCCAGAATCTGGGAACTTAGAAAGGGAGCCCCATGGCATGGGTGCTTATACCTTTGAGGAGGTAGTACTTTCTGGCTGCTGTTGGACCCTAAGTCAAGAAAATTAATCAGCTTTTCATAGTGCCCTTCTTCTTACCACAAAATAGTATCTTGCATTTGATTAATTTTTTATACTTGAGATTTTTTTCCGCATTTACTGTTACATGCTTATAAAAACTTTTCAGTATCTAAGTAAGTATTATTAATGATGAGAGAGAAATAACTGAGGCTTAAATGAATTATTTGCAAAGATTCCCTAGCAGTTTCAGTACTGTTCTTTTGATCACCAGTCCATTTGCTGTTGTTCTTATTAAACTATGCTGCATCTTAACTCTCTTGATAAACTGGAAGACTGTGCTGTTTCTAATGTTTTTCCCCTGAGCTAGGTATTTGTTTATGTTCTGTCTTTTCATAGAAGCTCTTTTTGTGTGTGGTAAGAGAGAATTAAAGCATAGTTCCCTTTCCCTCTGAAGTACCTAGTGTGTAAGACTACCTGTTATTCCATTCCTGCCATAGAGAGAGGGCATTTATTTGAATTTTGTATTTAATTTAAAAATACATATTCTGTCTTATGGTATATCTGTATATGCTGTGATATACAGATTATTGCTTAGTAAATTGATTATCTAGGAGGTAGAATTGAATTTTTATGTGGCTTTTGATGTTGGTATAATCTTAGTAGTAATGTATTATTTTTCAGTAGGGATGAGAACTTAGAAATAAACCTGATGGAAGAGAGTAGTAGTTCCCAAAGACCCAGTTGGAGTGGGATAACAAAGATTCTAGTTCATAATCAAGAAATTCTAGTAGTTTAGAAAGGTACGGATATCAGTTTTATTATTTCTCTACTTCCATTCCATGGTAGATGCTTTATGTTTAATGTCTAAAGTTATTTGTAGGCTGCTTAGCGTCATACAAATAATCATCAAAGGTAGCTCAGATTCTGTATGTATGAGATAGTTCCCTTTCTGGGAGAAAGAAATATGGTAGTAATATTTTCAATTTCTTAAATTTTAGATAAATGCATACTAAAATTCCAGGAGCTTCTGCTTCTATGTATGTTCTTCAAAATAAGAATGAAGTGTGACAGAAAAGGAAAATGTTTTTGACTTGAGTATTATTTTATTCCAGAATTGCCCCCAAAATTATAGAGACAACTGGAGTTCATTTTCAGGTAAAAGTAATTTAACTTGATCTGTAAAACTCATTTTTACTATATTTTACTTGGGAGTTTATATGATTGGGTAGTACAACAATAAAGCTAGACTCTGACAAGATTTTTTTTATTTTTTGCATTTGTTCTCTTTTATCTGTGCAATTGATGTGGAGTTACTGCCCCACTGTTAGTGTAACTTAGTTTTTTCCAGTAGTGGCCTAATGCCAGTTCTGTAAATGGTCCCTTTGGGCAGTGAAACAAATTTGCAATTTCATAATTAATGATGAAACATTGGGCAAAGTATTCTTTATTTAAGACTAGTAGCTCCATCTGAGGATCACACTTGTAGTTTAGTAAGCAGATTTACCCACTACTTTAACTTATTTAGCAATTAGCCCAAATGTATTTTATTTTAAAAATCCACATGAGGCTTAACTTCTAACTAGTGACTAAATGATAATCATTAAAGGTTTTTTGACAGACTATGTATGAGCACTTGGGAGAACTGCTTACAGTTTTACTCACCCTGGATGAAATTATTGATAATCATATCACACTGAAAGACCACTGGACTATGTATAAAAGGTACATCATTTAAACTATTTTTAAATATTCTGTTACTTTGTGTGGCTAGTATATTAGTATTAATAAAAAAGTAAACAAATATTAAAAATGCAAATCTTTTAAAAGATCTGGGGATCACTATTTAGTAGGCTCTCATGTCAAATGTTTTTATGAAGGCAGTGACCAGTCCTTTAATTTCAGATGGGTTTGTTGGAGGTTATGATATACCCCTGTACAGCATCCTGATTGTTGGTTTTTTTTGTTTGTTTGTTTGTTTGTTTGAGACTGAGTCTCAATCTGTCACCCTGGTTAGAGTGCCCTGGCATCACAGCACCTCAAATTCCTGAGCTCAAATTACCATCCTGCCTCTGCCTGCTCAGTAACTGGGTCTACAGATGCTTGCCATAATGCTTGGCTAATTTTTCTGTTTTTAGTAGAGATAGGATCTCACTCTTGCTCAGGCTGTTCTTGAACTCCTGAACTCCAGCAGTCCACCAGCCTCAGCCTCCCAAAGTGCTGGGATTACAGGTGTGAACCACTGTACCAGGCCAACATCCTGATTCTTACAGTATAGTAGAATATTAATTTACCTACCTTTGAATTCATATTTTTCCCCCTTGGTTTCTATTCAAATGACAGTTTTCCTGAGTTTGGTCTTATTTTATTACATATTCCATTTATGCAATGTATGAGTATTCACCAAATGTCTAGTAAGTACAAAGCACTTCTCATCTGAATTAAGATGACTTAAAAATGCATAAGAAAATTATGTATATTAGAGGATTATTCTCAAATTTTCAAATATGTAGAGCCAATTATAAAATTTTGATTTCCAGGAAAATTTTTAATTTAAGAATTCATAAGTAGGCTCTGCGCCTGTGGCTCAAGTGCCTGAGGTGCCAGCCACATACACTTGAGCTGGCGGGTTTGAATCCAGCCTGGGCCTGCCAAACAATGATGACAACTACAGCCAAAAAATAGCTGGGTGTTGTGGCGGGTGCCTGTAGTCCCAGCTACTTGGGAGGCTAAGGCAAGAGAGAATTGCTTGAGCCCAGGAGTTTGAGGTTGCTATGAGCTATAACACCACAGCACTCTACCCAGGGCGACAGCTTGAGGCTCTATCTCAAAAAAAAAAAAAAAAAAAAAATTCAGGGCGGCGCCTGTAGTTCATAGAAGTAGAGCGCAGGCCCCATATGCCGGAGGTGGCCGGATCAAACCCCGCCCCGGCCAAAAACTCCAAAAAAAAAAAAAAAAAAAAAAAAATTCACTAAGTAGATTTAATTATCTGTTTCTCAATCATTTGTAAGGTTACTGAAATCTGTCCATCACAATCCTTCAAAATTTGGAATTCAGGAAGAAAAACTAAAACCATTTGAAAAGTTCTTACTAAAGCTAGAAGGGCAGTTACTTGATGGAATGATATTCCAGGTAAGTAGAGTTTTTAATCAGGCTGTGATGATTGGGTTTTGCATTAGGTGACAGAGCTCAGAATTACGGTAGGACACTTAGAGTATACTGTTTTGTTGTTTTTTTTTTTTTTTAAAGTACCTTGCCTTCAAATGATTGTTAGTGTACTAAAATAGAATTATTTCAGCATAGAAGCAATAAAATTAATAGTGTATTAGTTGTATTTGGAGGGTGAAGTTTTTTTAATTATGTAAGAAGATAAAACTAAGGATTAAGGTCTAAGGCGGTATTTTTCAACCTTTTTTATCTCGTGGTACACTTGAACCTATAGTTAAACTTCCACAGCACAATTATGTTGGTCAAAAAATACATACTTACTGTGCTTTGAACTTCTTTTGAAAATAATTTAATTAATGATTTAAAAAAATTTTGTGGCACGCCAGTTGAAAATCACTGATATAAGATCTAAGTAATTGTGTTATATACAGGCATACCTCATTTTATTAGGCTTTGCAGACAATTCTATTTTTTTATTAATTGAAGGTTTACGGCAACCCTGCTGCGAGCATGTCTAATCAGTGCCATTTTTCCAGCAACGTGTGTTTATTTTGTGTCTCTGTTACATTTTGGTAATTCCCATAGTATTTCAAACTTTTTTTCTTTAAATCATCATTATGTCTGTTATGGTGATCAGTGATTTTTTTTTTTTTGAGAGACAGAGTCTTACTCTGTGGCACAGCCTAGAGTGTCATTACATTGCCCTAGCTCACGGCATCCTCAAACTCCTTGGTTAAGTGATCTTCCTGCCACAATGCCTGGCTAATTTTTTTTTTTTTTTAAATTTTTAAAATTTTTCTGGTTTTGGAGAGGTAGGGTCTCACTCTTGCTCAGGCCAGTCTCAAACTCCTGAGCTCAGGGCATTCTTATGCCTCAGTCTCCCAGAAGGCTAGATTATAGACCTGAGTCAATCAAGTTATCTTAGATGATAATTGTACCTATAATTAGGTGGTATGAATTGCATACATAAAAGATGGCAAACTTAATACTTGTATGTATTCTGACTGCTCCACTAATAGGCTGTTGACTTACCTCTTGGGCTTCCTTATTCCCTGAGACACAACAATATTGAAATTAGGCCAATTGATAACCCTACAATGGCCCCTAAGTGTTCAAGTAAAATGAAGAGTTGCATGTTTTTCACTTTAAATCAGAACGTGCTTGTAGTGGATTAAACTTAGTGAGGAAGGTATGTCAAAGACTCAGATAGGCTGAAAGGTAGGACTTTTGCACCATAAAGCCAAGGTGCTATTGTAAAAGCAAAATTTTGGAGGTAATTAAAAGTGCTACTGCAGTGAACATGGAAATGATAAGAAACAAAATAGCCTTATTGCTGATAGAGGAAAAGTTTTAGAGGCCTGGCTAGGAGATGAAACCACAACATTTGATTAAAGCCAAAGCCTAATCCAGAGCAAAGCCCAAACTCTTTAATTCTAAAAACTGAAAGATGCAAGGAAACTGCAGAAGAAAAGTTTGAAGCTAGCACAAGTTGGTTCATGTGGTTTAAGGAACAAAGCTGTCTCCATAACATAAAAGTGTAAGGTAAAGTAGCAAGTGCTGATGTAGAAGCTGTGGCAAGTTATCCAGGACCATCTAGTAAGACCACTGATGAAGATGGCTACACTAAACAACAGATTTTTTTTTGGCTGGGGCTGGTTTCAAACCTTCCACCTCTGGTATATGGGGCCCAGCACCCTACTCCTTGAGCCACAGGTGCGGCCCCTAAACAACAGATTTCTAATGTAGATAAAATAGGCTTTTAATGGAAAAAAATACCATCTAGGACTTTTCATAGCTAGAGAAGAGAAGCCAATGCCTGGCTACAGAGCTTCAAAGGACAGGTTGACTATCTTGTTAGGGGCTAATGCAGGTGGTGAATTTCAAGTTGAAACCAGTAACTATTTATCATTCTGAAAATGTTAGGGTTTCAGAAAATTAGGGTCAGAATTTATCATTCTGAAAATGAAGGATTATGTGAGTCTCCTTTGCCTGTGCTCTATACATGAAGCAACAAAGCCTGTATTGGAAGCACATCAGTTCATGGCATGGTTTACTCAATATTTTAAACTCACTCTTAAGACCTCCTGCCCAGAAGAAAAGATTATTTTCAAAATATTACTGTACCTGGTCCTATAAGAGCTCTTATGGAGATGTAAAGGGATATTTTGTTTTTCATGCCTGCCAACACAGTATCAGCTCTGTAGCCCATGGATTTCTTATTATATTTTTTTATTTAAGAAATACATTTCATGAGGCAGTAGCTCCCATACACAGTGATTCCTCTTAACAGGTCTGGGCAAAGGGAATGAAAACCTTCTGGAAAGGATTCTCCACTCTAGATACCATTAAAAAGATTGTGATTCATGGAGTAAGTCAGAATGTCTACATTAGTAAGAGTTTGGAAGAAGTTGATTCCAGCCCTTTATGTCTGACTTTGAGGGATTCGCAGTGGAGGAAGTTACTGCAGATGTGGTGGAAATAGCAAGAGAACTAGAATTATAAGGGAAGCTTATGGTTGTGATTGAATTGCTATAATCTCATGATAAAACTTGACCAAACAAAGAGTTGCTGCTTAAGGATGAGCAAAGAAAGTGGTTTCTTGAGATGCATTACACTTCTGGTGAAGATGCTGTGAACATTGTTGAAAAGACAAGGAAACTTAGTTGATAAAGTAGTGATAGGGTTTGAGAGGATTGATTCCAATTTTGAAAGAAATTAACTGTAGTGAAATGCTATCAAAGAGCTTTGCGTACTAACAGAGAAATCTTTTGTGAAAAGAAGAGTCAATTGATGTGGCAAAACGTTTTTGGTTTTATTTTAAGAAATTGCCATATCTATCTTGGCTGTCTGATCAGTCAGGAGCCATCGACTTGGAGACAAGACCTTCTAGCAGCAAAAAGATATGACTTGCTGAGGCTCATCTAGAAATTGTTAGCATTTTTTTAGCAAAATAGTATTTTTAATTAATGTATATTTTTAGAGACATAATGCTGTTGCATACTTAACAGACTACAAATAGTATTAACATAACTTGTATATGCCCTGGAAAACTAAAAAATTTCTGTGACTCACTTTATTGTGGTGGTCTAGCACCGAATCTATAATATCTGGAGTTTTGCCTGTATTGTGTTTGTTGTGAACCTGTAGATTTAGGTTTTAGACCACCTTTAAAGTTTTGTTTATTCTTCTTATGCTTAGGGAGTACAATTCTTCATAATCCAGTATGGTAGCTTTAACCACAGTGGCTTTTTAAATTAAAAATTGTTAGTCACCCTAGCCATATTTTAAATGCCTAATGGCCACTTGTAAGTTCATAGTTAGCCATCATATTAGAGTGCATGGATGTGTAAAACATTCTTACCATCTCAGAAAAGTTCTTTTGTACCACGTTACTTTGGGTAGTTTACACCAGAAATTGCATTATTATTCCTTTTAAAATCTACTTCCAGATGAACTTTAGTTTATGTTTTATAAAGATCATAGTTTTTAACGGATTGATCCCAAGTCTTGTTTACAATTGACCATTGAACAACGTGGATTTGAACTCTGTGGGTCCACCTAAATGCAGATTTTACTCCAATAATATATTGGAAAATTGTTTTGAGATTTGCAACAAATTAAAAAAAAACTTGTAGGTGAACTACCTAGCCTGGGAATATCAAAAAATGTAAGAAAAAGGCCAGGCGAGGTGGCTCACACCTGTAATCCCAGCATTTGGGAGGCTGAGGAGGGTGGATTGCCTAAAGCTTACAGGTTGGAGACCAGCCTGAGCCAGAGTGAGACCTCATCTCTAAAAATAGGCTTTGTGGATGATGCCTGGAGTCCCAGCTACTTGGGAGGCTGAAGCCAGAAATCGCTGCAGCCCAGGAGTTTGAGGTTGCTGTGAGCTGTGACTTCACAGAACTCTACTAAGGGTGACAATGTGAGACTCTGTCTCAAAAAAAAAAAAAAAAGAAAGAAAAAGTTATGTCATGAGTGCATAAAATAAATGTAGATACTAGCCTTTTATGTATTACCTTTGTTATTGATAAGGGTTCTGGTCAACACTATGCAGTCGGCTATTAGTAGTTAAGTTTTGGGTGCATTAATAATTATTTTCAGCTGTGTGGTGGTTGGCATTCCTAATCCCTGCATTGTTCAGGGTCAGCTGTATATCTCTTTAACCGGTAATCTGTTAGATTTGGAAGAAAATTTTTTTGTTCCTGGTTTTCCAGGAGACATTTCCATAATACTATCATAAATTGCTAGGAAGGCCATTGTAAATGGAAAACATAAACTTAAAAGTGCAAAGTAAATAAAAAACATGCTTAACAAAGCTTTATTAGATATATCTTGTATACATCCCTGAGCATTATTGTCCATTTTCATACAGGGTTACATATTTAGGATTCACCTTATTACTTTCACATAACTGGCATTCCTTTATCTGTGGACGTAAGTACATACACATTTTCCATTCAGAAAGATTTAGATACTGGTTAGACTAAAGTTAAGAGCTTCAGTTTTAGTAAGATTAAAATGTTTAAGAAGTTTATCATATACCGTATCTTAAATGCTTAATAGTTTATTATTGAGAGTCTAAATTTCTTTTTAAATGTTCTCTGTCTAGGCTTGTATAGAACAACAGTTTGATTCTCTCAATGGAGGAGTATCTGTGTCAAAAAATAGCACTTTTGCTGAGGAATTTGCACATAGTATTCGCTCGATTTTTGCAAATGTAGAAGCCAAACTTGGTAATGTAAATTGCATTTTTTTGGTTTTTGTTTATAAAGGTTGCGTTTCCTTAAAAGCTTAATTGAAGTATATTTGTTCTGCTCTTCTGTCCTCATGCTATTTTATAAGGAGAACCTTCTGAAATTGACCAGAGAGACAAATATGTTGGAATTTGTGGACTCTTTGTATTGCACTTTCAAATTTTTCGAACTGTTGATAAAAAGTTTTATAAGTCTTTGTTGGACATTTGTAAAAAGGTAAGCACTTGGAGCTTTTGTTTTTGAATTTGAGAAAGAGTTTTTATTCCTGTTTATAATAATAATAATTCAATAGTGTTCATTTTTTAATTCAAGCATTCCAGAAATAAGTAGACATCATAAATGAAAATACTTCTTAATTCCATATCATATGAATACACATTGGAATGTGTTGTTTTTTTCCCTGTACGTTAACTTTCTATTAGTGCTGCTACTACTACTCTTTTTCTTTTTCATCCTTTTTGTTTTTTTCTTCTCTTCTTCTTGCTACTCATTTTCATTACTGAAGTAGAAAAAATACAAAATAATTTTTTTCTACATTTTTGCTATTTCTGTGATGTGGCACCTGATTTCAAAGTTGAAAATTTAGTTTGTGTGTCACATCAAGTAATAAGTGACCATAAGAACCCGATTATCGTTAGTATTCTTTTTTATTTTTTAACGCTAATGTATATAGTGAAAGTAAAGGACATGACAATTCATGTTTCTGTTTGCTTGTTGAATATTTTTGCTCATTGAAAAATTCACAAGAGTGTATGTTTGGTGTGTGCATGTTTTTCATATTTGGGCAGAATAAAATTATCATGCTCGACAACAAGCGTAGAAAGACAGTAAGGTATTTGTCTTCTCACATATTAATGAGTATTTTTCTTGTGGTTGTTTTTTCTCGAAGTGAATTATCTTCCTGTGTATTTCGTAACTATTAAACAGCTTATTGTTTGGCCAGTATTTTATGATTTTTCTCCTCTTGCCCTTTTCAGGTACCAGCCATCACTCTAATTGCTAATATTATTTGGTTTCCTGATAATTTTCTGATCCAGAAAATACCAGCAGCTGCCAAACTTCTAGACAGAAAAAGTCTTCAAGCCATTAAAATACACAGGGATACATTCCTACAACAGAAAGCTCAGTCACTTACCAAGTAAGTTTTACAAACAACTGTAATGAAATATTTAGATATTTTGTATTTTCATTTCTGATACTGACTCTAAATATATGGAAAGCATTTGTTTGACTTTTAAAATTGAATATACTTAGTCATGACTAAAAAGGGTTGGGCAGTCTCTAGGAGATTTGTTTTCTAGACACTGTTTGTTTTTGTTTTTTTAAAAAAATACTTTGGGCTTAAAGTCAATTTAAGATACAGTCAGATTATACTTCATGGGTATATACACAGACATACTTTTTATAACCCATGTTAAGTATTTTTGTCTTTAAGCGCAGTGAAGGCAATGATTCAGTTGCAGTAGGTGTTATTTGATGTCATTAACAGCAGTATGTCTATGATGATTTTTGGTAAAGTTGACTTTAACTTGATGTGCTTCTACCCCCACCCCCCTTTATTTTCATGACAGTACTATATGCATTATTACAGTAGCTTCCTAGGTGGTTTTCCATTATCCCCTGAGTAGTTTATTTTTAATTCATCAGATCCTCTTAAAACCAAAGTTAGGTAAAGTTGCTCTGCCCACACACCATAGTGTCTTTGCATCTCCATACAAGACCTTCCATAAATTCCTTCCTCTCTCCCTATCTTTTCTACTCTCCTTTTTTTGTTCTCATCTCTGCTCACTGTGCTCCAGTCATACTGACTTTTTTGTTATTACATGAACATGCCAGATACATTTCCACATTCTTAGGGTATTTGCATTTGTCATTCACTTTCCTAGAATTCTCTCATATATTTGCATGGATTACTCATTCATCTTTAAATCCTGGTTCAAAATCACCTACTCAATGAGCCTACTTGATTACTCTAAAATTGTGCCCACACCCGAGTCCTTAACCCTTTTAGCTCCTTTATTTTCCGCCATAGCATGTATCATCTGACGTCTTTTAATTATTGATTTTTGTACAGCTTTCTAGACTATAAGCTTCATGGAGACAAGGATTTGTATTTGCTTTGTTACTGCTGATTTCACTGTTTTGTTCTCAGGGAACAGAAACAGTGAAATCTGTTTTCCTTCTGAGAAACAGTGTGTGTCCTGTATAGGTACCCAGTAAATACTTGTTGAATGAGTTAATTATGTACATATATATGATAGCTTTCCTTGCAAACCAGAAAGATGAAGTGATACTGTAAGGAGATATTTTACTCCAGTCAGTATGAAGAAATAGAAGTTTATTTTCTTTCCTGTGCTGAATAACCCCAATATTTTCCATTGTTAGAGATGTACAGTCTTACTACGTCTTTGTGAGCTCATGGATGATGAAAATGGAATCTATTTTATCTAAGGAACAGAGAATGGATAAATTTGCTGAAGACCTCACCAATAGATGTAATGTTTTTATACAGGTAGCTACATTCTTTTTATAATATTTTGGGGAGTCCCTTTCTTGTTCATCCACTGTAGAGTACAGGGAAAAGATAGGATATGTTTTTGTTTTTAAAACAAACTGATTTGGTTGCGTTTGTATCTGTGTGACATTAGGTTTTCTAAAACACCCATTCAAAGCACTGCATTTCCTTCAGAACATGACTACTGTATCCCATAAATTTTGCTGTTGTATGTTTATTTTCATTTAGTTCAAAATATTTAAAAATTTCATTGTAACTTACTTGATCTGTGGGTGTTTTTGAAAGATCTTTCTTAATTTCCAAATAGATGAGGACTTCCTAGTTAACTTTTTATTATTGATTTGTAGCAATAATCTTAGTATTTTGAAATTTGCTTTATAGTTCATTTCTAATCAGCTTTCATAAATATTTCATATGCGTTTATGTTTGTCAGTTGTACTGTTTTGTGTCTGAGAAATGGGTCACATTTGTAAAGTCTGCATCCCATCAGTTACTGAGAAAGTTGTGTTCGGGTCTACTACTGTGGATTTGTCTCTCCTTTTAGTTCCATCAGTTTATGTTTTATATATTAGGAGGCTACGTGTGTACCATGAGAATCTTCCTAATGAATTGAATCTTTTGTTGTTAAGAAATGTTTGTTACCTCTCATAATGCTTTTTCTTGTAGGTCTCTTGTAATATTAACTATACCAGTCCTCTTTTGTTACTGTCTGCATGATACATCTTTTTTGATATATTTGTAGCCTTTCTGGCTTAATGTGTTTTTTACTTATATTTAATGTGTCTCCTAATAGTTACTGCAGGGGCATATATTTTTCCCCAACATGATAATCTGTATTTTTCCATTGTACAGTTTTTTGTTTATGTCATTACTATTATTTGATGTAAAAGTACCACCTAACTAGTTGTTTTCTATTTGTCTCACTTGTTCTGTGTCCCCTTTTGGATTATTTTTCATCCTTTTCTTTCCTTTCCTTTCTGTTAGTTTGTTAATTCTGTATTACTTTGCTGTTCTTTCAGTGGTTAGTTTAGCTATTTTAAGAGGCATCATTTACTCATTCAACTCTATATAATTAGCAGTCTCCCACTTTCCAGACAGTGTAAAGATCTTTTTTTTTTTTTTTTGAGACGGAGCCTCAAGCTATCCCCCTGGGTAGAGTGCCATGGCATCACAGCTCATAGCAACCTCCAACTCCTGGGCTGAAGCGAGTCTCCTGTCTCCGCCTCTCAAGTAGCTGGGACCACAGGCGTCCGCCAC